>JAWPHD010018314.1:0-40465 GCA_037043455.1 Cyrtodaria siliqua | reverse complement strand
AAAGAAATGGTAGACATCCTGGAGACTGTGAAACAACATTTTAATTTTTTCATTAGAAAAACAGGTGTGTACTATTACCATCAAAATCAACGCGTGACTTTTCTTTTAATAGGTTGAAGCATCCGCCCGTATTTTTTTTAATGAAATATCACATATAACACAAGGTTCTCAATAGGTGTATCCATCATGACCATATTGAAATGTATTCATGGGGAAAAGCTTTTGATAAGATCACATCTTTAAAGACAACCAATTTAATGTCAAAATGATCACGATTTCTCAAGTTCTGAAAACAGACTTGACATATAATAATTATTCAATGTCGATGCGTTAATAGATTATATACACCACACACTTCAGCTTAACAAGAAATCCAACTGCAGATGCTTTTCTGTATAACATTATTTAACGCAGTTCCCATTTTTTTTTTTATATTCTTTTATTATGTCATCCAGCGTGAAACCTACTCTGAAGAAAAGCTTAACTTCGCATGCGTACTATTTCGGCGCAATCATTTAAACGCTTTCAATAGAGCAAATTGCCTTAAGGTTGCAGAAAACTAAATACTTTTCCATAGACCTCCTGTAACACCTGTCAGCTAATATCTCAAGAATTATTCACCAGATTTTCTTTCAATTACCTTATTTCATCACAAAGCCTTTGAAAGCGTGAAAGATACAACTTTTCCATCTCATCTCTGCACATGTACGTGTTTACAAAAGCTGTTGAATCCGCACTGAATATTGACATGCAATTTCAATGGATGCTAAATTTTCAAAAATATGAACAAATATTTTTTTATTCAATTTAATGATCCTAGCTGATGGGGATGATTTTACCTACAGTTTATCCTTCCTGAAAATGCATATTGAATATTTCAAAGTTATACCTGCTGACCTCTGTGAACGTTCACTTCTATAATAAATCGTAATCAACAAAAGGCGGGGCTTAAGCCAGGCTATATTTAGCTGTACGCAGCCTATAGAGAGACATTTAGACCGGACGGAAGGTATTTTTTCTCGCTAAATTGTTTGATACATTCAATCTGAGAAAAAATATGTCATTCCTTTTTACAAAAAACTCCTTTTCGACAAAATATGAGGGTTTAAAAGAGCTTCGGCTAAGGAAAATTCCTTTGGTTTTTACGCGTAAATCCAGAATCCTCAAAATGCCATATCTCAACAACCGTTCCAATCTTTTGCTTCAACTAAAGTGATTTTAAATTAATTACATCAACAACACTCAAAAATGATATTTGTGATTTTCAGGAGTCAAAATAGCAGATTTTACCATAAAAATGCCAGTGTTTTTGTATATATTCAAAATCTGTCTTCAAATGAATTAATTAACATTATTCAGCAGTTTCTATATGTGAAACCATCAAGAAAATGCAACTTTTCAGTTTAGAAATTACAAAAAATAATTCTGAGACTATCCTCCCAAACTCCAATTTTAGGGCCATGCCATGTTTTACAATATGCTCATTACACAAGATTGCCTGTAACTGTACTATTCATTGTATATTTTATTAGATATTGTTTGTAGCATTTTTACAGGTCATTTTCATGCAACCATGCAGCCATAAGCACTGCTTAAAGTACGGATCCATGAAAATGCATTAAAATGAAGGGGGTGGGGTAGAAAAAACTTTTAAAAAACATAGAAAAGTTCATATTGTAACTAAATAATTTAATTTGTAAAATGTATTAAGCCGCAAAAAATATTTGCATATCGACACTAACCGTATAGAAGCGATGAACTCAAAGTCAAAGTTTACCTCAACATCTTTTTCAAAACAGACAAAACAGACATAAGCGGCTTTTCGACATCTTTTCGGACAGATGTAGATTGTCGTTCTCTGACATTTTTGCCAAACAGTGTATTCAAAGCCCTCAGAAATGAATAAAACTTACTAGATATAACTTTAACTGTGTCAAATATGTGCATTACAAACCAATTGTGTATACCAGGTGTCAGATATGGCTAATTGTGTGCCCACAACCCTTAATAAAGAATTTAAAATACGTATTTGGCATCAAAAAACTTTGAAATATTTAAAATCATGAAAAGAGTTATAAGAAAAGTCAAAATACACCATAATTCATCATTTCTCACACTTGCAAATCATTGTGTTAGAAAAAAAGTATGTCTACTTTCATTTTTACCCTATGCAGAATTTAGCCTATAGGTTGCAGAAAACTAAATACTTTCCCATAGACCTCCTGTAACACCTGTCAGCTAAAATCTCCATACACAGAATTATACACAGATTTTCTTTAAATTACCTTATTTCATAGATATTGCCATCATAAAGCCTTTGAAAGCGTAAAAAATACAACTTTTCCAGCTCAACCTCTCTGCACATGTCTGTGTTTACAAACGCTATTGAATCCGCACTGAATATTGACATGCAATTTCAATGAATGTTAAATTTTCAAAAACATGAACAAATATTTTTTTATTTAATTTAACGATCCTAGCTGATGGGGATTATTTTACCTATAGTTTATCCTTCCTGAAAATGCATATTGAATATTTCAAAGTTATATCTGCTGACCTCTGTGAACTTTCACTTCTGTACTGAATCGTACACAACAAAAGGCGGGGCTTAAGCCAGGCTATATTTAGCTGTACGCAGCCTTAAAGGAGCAGAATTCAAGTATTTACTACGCAAGCGCGAAGAAAAACATAACTGCGCATGCGCATGGAGCCAATTATCAGAAAGGAGCAAAAAAACAGAATTCTGGTAATTACTCTCCCCACTTTCACACTACTTACATTCTATATATATAAGAATCCAGCCCATATAACGGACGTAGAAGAAAACTACTTGTTCTTAATCGAATATTTCATTATTTGGAGAATATGTAGCTAAAAGAGTAAAATACACAAAACATAACACTATTATTTTATTGTGTTCGTATTCATTGAATCATTCACAGATATATAAGATTCAAATCAAATTGCAATATAAACTTTGTAATACATCAATCAATTAACATGGTTTAATACAACACAATTTCTAATTGTATTCGTACTTAATCATACAATTACAAGACTATTATTGTTTACATAATTTAAAACATGAATATATTTGTTCACGGCATTAATTTTATTTTTAAAAAAAAAAAAATGTATGTATATCTGTTTTGCTTTAAACATCAATTGAACCTAAACACAACTGTCAGTTGACGAATAATTTTCATGCAAATCTATTTTCAAATGACCATTACCATACACCACATACTTATTTTGTTTTAAGAACGCCTAACTTTAAATATTTTCTGACCAGAATTAGAATATTTGTATTATTTTTCCCATCTATTTACATGGTCCGCAAAATACCATTCCGCATTTTATACCACACTGGTCCGCATTCGGCTAGTCCGCGCGTATTAGTCCGCATTTTATACCTACCCGTTGTTTCTTCTGAATTTGTTTATGTCGATTTATACGCGTGATGCGGTTATATGTATCATATAAGGGATACCATTATTTTACTTAAAAACTATCATATACTATTTATATATGACCGGAGTTGTGTAATACCATCGATTTGTTAATAAAACCTGTAAAGCATATTTCTGTCCGGGGAGCAACAAAAAAACAGTAATCATGATGGGACTATTTACGCGGAGGCCGCACCACAACATACCCCGCCTTACCCGCGGTTTATGACTGAATACACGGGTTGGACGGAGTAGGATAATTAATAGGCCGCAAACGTGATGAATAGTTTACGCCTATATCACGCGGTTTTAATGTTTGAAAGTGGCATAATAAATAGTCGTATTTTTGAAATTTCTACAGCGATATGTATGGACCCGGTTTTAATTAATAACATTCTACATTTTGCAGGTGAATCTTGTATTAATCATACTGGTAGTAAGACAGATGTTTAGTACACTAGCCATAGCAAGAAAAACCACCACGGAAAAGGCAAAGTAAGGTTATGTTAATGCCTCCAACACCGAATGGTGAGGGAGAATATAGCGTTAGCCATGTCCGTGTGCTCATCCGTCCGTCCGTCCCGAACTCCTTCTACAGTAGTTAATGGACCGTTTCGAAATAAAACAGGATTGTTCACTGTGACGCATCGATTCAGTGTAAAAATTATACCTGTACTATTGGAGTTATGGCCCCTTTTTGCTTTAATGTGTACTTTAAATGACTCCTCCCACAGGTTTATATGGATTCAAAATTATACAGTGTGGTTTATTATGATTCCAAGATATGCATATCAATTAGGCGCCAAAATCAAACCTGTACTACAGGAGTCATGGTTCAATTTTCCTTTTTTGTTCCAGCTTAAATGTTACTCTTCATAAAGTTTGCATCTGATTCATATGAAACTTAGTATATAGCACAGAAATGAATCAAATATCACATATTTTTGGGACTTTACTCTCCAATGATTTTTCCATGAGCTATGCTCCTTTTCGCATGTAGTTTATTTTCATGCACATGAATAATAAATGCATTGTTGTGCCGCTGACTCCTACAGTTTCCATGTAGTTGATATACAGAGCTGACATAAAGTAGACCTGCGTGACATCGTGTTCCCACGTCCTTTAAGGCGGGAACCGTTTGATGAATGTCCTTCACTCCGTTTTGTCGTGCCGTTAACGGTTTTCCCCTTGATGCTCTAAAATCAGACAAGTCATTGAGTATGTATGAGATTAGCTTCTTAGGTTTAACTTATTTTTTGATATATTATATCCATGAACATTTCTGTGTTTTTTCTTATAATATCTATCTAGGCTTTCTCAAATGTAAGGGTTAACTCGGCGGAGATTATTTTTATTTCCACTGTCCTGTTGTTTAGGGATGATGACTTGATAAGAGTGAGGTTTGGTGCGCCCTTGAACCTGTTTAAACCTCCCAGTGGTCCCTTTAGCCACTGACCGTTCTAAGGAGGATCACCTGTTGTCAACCCTTATATGTTTGTGTGATGTGCTTTTTTACTGAATCACCTTTGCTTTGTAATACCTGTTGGAGTGACTGTATTCTGTGAATGCTACACTTCCTGTTGGACTTATAACCTTATAACCTTTTTTTTTTTTATGCTCATAGTATCATGGAGGTCGTGTAAATAACGAGATGGTAGTGGTCGCAAACTAAGCCTTGTTTAAATAGTTTGGCATGTTAAAGGGACATGAGGTTGTGTAAATAATGATATAGAGGTATTTTCGCAAACTAAGCATTGTTTAATTGGTTTGGTATGTTTATTTGACATGGGGTTGCTAAATAACGATATGGTAGTGTTTTCGCAAGCTAAGCATTTTTTAATTAGTTTGTCATGTTAAACGGACAGGAGGTTGTGTAATTTACGATATGGTAGTGTTTTCGCAGTGGCTAGATCAGATCAGAGACATACTTATTAAATGTGGCCTAAGTGGAGTATGGGATTCACAGACCTTTCCCAACACTATATGGTTGAAGTGTTCAGTAAATCAAAAACTCAAAGATTCATTCTTAAATAGTAGGTATTCTAAATAATGAATTCGAGCAATTGCTAGCAGGTCCTATCGTTTGTTTAAATATAAGTCTTGCTTTGAAAACTATCTTACCAACGCAACATATTGTTTGTGAAAGTATGTAACCAAATTCAGAACAAGAAATCACAGGTTACCAGTTTAAACTGGCAATTGGAATAAAGTTCCGTTTAATCGTTGAATATGCCAGCTTATTAAAACGGATATAGGAGATGAGTTCCATTATCTGTTCGCATGCCGCGAATTCAAATGTCAACGTAGTAAATATATCAATCCACAAATTTGATAAATTAATAAACAACAAAAATAATGCAGAATTTGAAAAAGTGTGTGAATTTATTAAAATCATCATGCAAAGAGTCAAATGGATGATATTCATGTTTTATGTAATACCGTTTGTTTTTGTTTAATTACATACTTCTCTTTACTTATATTAGTTTCGGCTTATTATTTTGGCATGCATTTGCCAACAAATAAATGAAGAACTCTCCCATATATGTGTATACAAAGCAGATCTTTAGATATATTATAGAGAGGGACTACCCGGGAGATCATTTCTTCTCCCAGCTATTACCAAATTGCCTTACTCTTTTGTAATTGACCATGTCATAATATATCTATAATATCTGTTTTCTATTATACTTATGAGCTTCGATGATGATTTAAATGTTCTAATACATACCTCATATATTCATGTAAATGTGAATTGAGTGAATAAAATATATTGCATTGTATTCGCAAACTAAATCTTGTTTAATTAGTTTGACATGCTAAATGGACAGGATGTTGTGTAAAAAACGATATGTTAGTGTTCGCAAACTAAGCCTTGTTTAATTAGTTTGGCATGTTAAAGGGACAGGAGGTTGTTTAAATAACAATATGGTAGTGTTTTCGCAAACTAATCCTTGTTTAATTCGTTTGGCATGTTAAAGGGACTGGAGGTTATTGATTATCAATCCAAATACAAACGAGAAACCTCATAATGTGGTTGAGTTCAAAATGGAAATTGTATATATCTACGTTAAATAAAGCCGCATAATACATTCGGTTTTATTAATGTAAAAATGATTGGTATCTAAAACGCCACTACTCGACTGGCCTTTGTTCCTTAATCATAAATGTTAATTTGAATGGGGTTCATATTGCTAAAAGTTGTACATATAATTTAAATAACATGTTATACGATCACAAAATAAGACTTTATATGAGTCTTAAAGCATCATATAAATTAATGTTAATGATTTAGACAAAAACAAGCCATGTAAAACGATCACAAACCAAGACTAAATATGAGTCCTAAAGCATCATATAAATTAATGTTGATGGTTTAGACAGCAACAGCTAGCAATGTAAAGGATCACAAACCAAGACTAAATATAAGTCCTAAATCATCATATAAATTATTGTTAATGGTTTAAACAGCAAAAACTAGCCATGTAAAAGGATCACAAACCAAGACTAAATATGAGTCCTAAAGCATCATATCAATTATTGTTAATGGTTTAGACAGCAAAAGCTAGCCATGTAAGAGGATCACAAACCAATACTAAATATAAGTCTTAAAGCATCATATAAATTAATATTAATGGCTTGGACAATAAAAACTAGCCATGTAAAACGATCACAAACCAAGACTAAATATGAGTGAGTCTTAACGCATCATATAAATTAATATAAATGGTTGAGACAACAAAAACTAGCCGACTCCTCTGGTCTTCTATTGCATTAACAGTAAAAATCATACGGACCATCGGGCCTAGTTTAGCGCATATGGAAATTGAATATGGCAATGAAACAAATAATGATTTTTTTTTATTAATATTTGCATTTCCATAAAATTCTTCCAGATCGCCTTCAGTCTCTTTCAACTCTGTCGACTGTGATGTCGTTTGCTTTTATTATTACCTTTAACTTCTTGTTTGTCTGTTTGCATGTTTGTTTCTCTGTTTTGTGGTTAACTGTCCTCCTTGAATGCTACTTTCCCTGTCCGATCTTTTTATATTTCTTGGTCAACGACCAGTGCCACAATCGTATGGTACATTGTTAATTTGCATAGATTACATCATGGAAATATACCTTGATACCGCATGGAAGATTGAAATAAAAGATATTTATATTAATTTGATACTTTTGTGTTTTTATATTTAACCAACGTGGGTCATTTTAGATATGTCATTCTTCTGCAGAACTGGATTGAGAAGTCTCTGTGTTTTAATGCCGTTAATGGGATTGACTTGGCTGTTTGGAATATTCGCTATTAATGAGAAAAATGTGGTTTTCCAGTATCTGTTTGTAATATTCAACAGCCTTCATGTATGCTATGTATATTAAACCAGTACCTGAGGCTGCTTACAATTTTCAACAGCCTTCATGTATGTTATGTATATTCACCAGCACCTGTTTGCAATATTCAACAGCTTTCAGGTATGTTATGTATATCCACCAGCCCATGTTTGCAATATTCAACAGTCTTCAGTTATGCTATGTATATTCACCAGCACCAGTTGGCAATAATCAACAGCCTTCAGGTATGTTATGTATATCCACCAGCCCATGTTTGCAATATTCAACAGCCTTCAGGTATGTTATGTATATTGTGGTCTCCCAGTACCTGTTTGCAATATTCAACAGCCTTCATGTATGTTATGTAATTTGTGAACTCTCATTACCTGTTTGCAATATTCAACAGCCTTCAGGTATGTTATGTAAATTGTGGTCTCCCATTACCTGTTTGCAATATTCAACAGCCTTCGGGCATGTAATGTTATTTATTGTTAAAAACACTTATCATCACATATATATAGGATCTTAAACGAGTTCCCATTGCATATAAGATTTCTGAGATTTATTTTATGAGTTATTTTTATTTTAACGAGCCTGTTGGCAAGTTAAAATTAAAAATAATTCATAGAGAGTTTCATAAATCTTACATGGGATGGAGAGGAGTTTAAACATGTTTTTTATTGACATTACAGTCAAAAAATTTTTTTTAAATAATTTAAAACTCTAACTAAAAAATGCTAAAAAAATAAATAAAAAATCTAACTAAAATTAATCCAAAACCGCCACGACGTTAGACAAACTGAAGCGCCAAAACGTCATGTGACGTCATAAATCACGTCATTTAGCATCATAACGTCATGCCATAAACAACGTTGGATAATAAATAATTCGTGTTATATCTCTTTAAAAAAGGGATTTTATGTCGACTTTAAAACAAAACTGATGTGTGTAACGTTAATTATTTATTATGAGATGTTGGTATGTCAAGTTAATGATCGGGATGAATTTGTGATAACTTAAATAGTTGAGTAACACAACGGACAGGTTTAATCCTTTTTATGCCCAACCAGTCAACATTATTCCGGATTGTATTACACATATGTACATAAATATACTCACGGGCAATGAAAACGCACCACAAAACAGATCCTTTTAAACGTTAGATATTTTAGGCATTTTAGACATAATATGATATAGTCCATATAACGAGTCGACATTTAAACATTTTTTTAAGTGCATATCTGGATTTAGGGCATTCCTCATTGAATGTCATGGCATAATACTGTCATACGTCAAATAATGAAAAGGCCGGAAAAAAACAATGGGATTTATTCCGAGACAGATTAATGCAGCTTGAAATTTAGTGAAACAGTTTTCCTTTTATGATTATCCATAGTAAACACTGTTAAATGACACACAATAAAACTGGGTGACTGCTTATCTTAAAAGTATATCAATAAACATGTGAAACAAGCTCGGTATCAAGATTCAATACTTAAAAAATAGAAAATAATGGTTCGGCAATTTTCTTTTAAATATCTTGGAAACATCTAACAGCATAAACATGGAGTTAGTGGTGCGATTATAGAATATGAAACGGGTGTTCAATACGGCTAACAAGGGAAGTAATGGGATAAAGTATATAACATACTTGGTATAGATCACTGAGATGCAAAAAAATGACTGAATGCCTAACATACTACTGGCAGTTCTCTTCTACTCTTTTGTTGCATTCTTGTTACAGACAAAGTTGAATAGGTATAGTATCATTGTGAAATTACCAAAAAAGGTAATAGTACATAGTAACTAGAACATGCATTTATCAGACTCTTAAAATGAATTTACATATGTAACACGTATTCAAAGATGTGTTTGTCACCGTTGTTTTCAAGCATACTTCTGCGCCATAATTAAGTCGTTAAATGGCTTGTATATTTGACCAAATATTGGTTTATTTGGTTTTACCAATCCTAATCAGAAACCGCTCTCTATAGACACTGGAAAGGAAATATTTCATATCCACTATGGCTTACATCGGTTTCTTTGTAATAAAACGCAGGCAAAACAGGGTTTGATTTTTTTACAATTGAAGAGCATCTTTACATATTTACGAAAATCTGTCGACTAAGCTTCACCTTTTAAATCTTTTCATCTTTATTTTAAAAATATTGCATATTGTTGTGATGGTTATGATTTTTAACACGCGTGTTATAGTGTCATGAATGTTGACTTTAATGACGTCATGGTGACCAAACTTTAGTCAGCAGTTAACATAAAAGCATCATTGTATTGCATTATAATGGCGAATAACCAAACCATTCAGTCATAGAAATCTGAGGTCATTCCTGAAAAATATAAGTAAACGGCTGTCAATTTTCAACAACTATGATTTTATGTTTTAAATAATGTCTAGTACCGGCATCTTGCGGTAGACCACAGGCCCATACTTTGGTTGAGCAACTAATTGTCTATATTACTGATTAAATGGTTACACTGATACTTGACCTTATTCGCATCTAACTGATACAACAATTGACAGAATGTTGTTATGTAATAACCGCAGCCGTAACGACCCGCTTGAGAGCCACGCTGAATAAAGAGAGACTGGATAATTTCAGGGGTATATTATATATGAATATCTTCATTGACAATAGAGCTTTAACTGCTGAGGAAAATATTAGACTTAGTACTAATATAACATATATTCCATTACTTTGTTTAGGGCCTTTTTATATTCGTCTTCCACTGTATCTTAAATAAAAAGGTAAATATAAACTGTTTATATTTTTCTAATACTATAGTTTCGTTATTAGTAGAGAATAACTGGGTTGTTATCGCATTTAAAAATACATGTACTCTACTTTGTTTTATCTAACGATATTCACACTAACGTTCCTTTAGTGAAGTATGGTTGGTGTAAAATATCTCGCCTAGCTACGAATCAGTAAGGCTATTACCTACTGATCCTTTAGTGAAGTATGGTGGCCGTAAAATGGCTCGCCTAGCTATGAATCAGTAGGGTTATTACTTACTGATCCTTTAGTGAAGTATGGTGGCCGTAAAATGGCTCGCCTAGCTATTAATCAGTAGGGTTATTACTTACTGATCCTTTAGTGAAATATGGTGGCCGTAAAATGTCTCGCCTAGCTACGAATCAGTAGGATTGTTACTTACTGATCTTTTAGTGAAGTATGGTGGCCGTAAAATGGCTCGCCTAGCTACGAATCAATAGGGTTATTACTTACTGATCCTTTACTAGGAATCAGTAGGGTTATTACTTACTGATCCTTTAGTGAAGTATGGTGGCCGTAAAATGGCTCGCCTAGCTATGAATCAGTAGGGTTATTACTTACTGATCCTTTAGTGAAATATGGTGGCCGTAAAATGTCTCGCCTAGCTACGAATCAGTAGGATTGTTACTTACTGATCTTTTAGTGAAGTATGGTGGCCGTAAAATGGCTCGCCTAGCTACGAATCAATAGGATTATTACTTACTGATCCTTTACTAGGAATCAGTAGGGTTATTACTTAATGATCCTTTAGTGAAGTATGGTGGCCGTAAAATTGCTCGCATAGCTATGAATCAGTAGGATTATTACTTACTGATCCTTTAATTAAGTATGGTGGCCGTAAAATGTCTCGCCTAGCTACGAATCAGTAGGGTTATTACTAACTGATCCTTTAGTGAAGTATGGATCGTCGAGACAATTCACGATGACTTATAATATGAGTAAAATGAGTATAATAGTTCTGAAGCGGGTGCTATGGGGCGTAACTAACTATCTATCTATATATCTGTTAATACTGCATCACCCCCTTTCGGGTATTATGTGCAGGCTTCCTGGGTAGAAACAGTACTAAGCAATGTGGGTAAAGTGTCTTGCTCAAGGACACAAAGAACATGGTGCGGAGGAGGATCGACCCGGGGACCCTTCGATCTCAAGTTCGGCCCCCTACCACTAAACCACGACAGACTTATTGCCCTCATTCACAAAACTTTCGATAGAGAATAAATACATGTTTGGCCTGAAACAGTGACAATTTTAAAATCGTTTTTCTTAGACAGTATAGACAATTACAGTATGGGGGCTTGCCAAGAAGTTTGTGACGCATCCATTTGCCTATTAGATAATATTTTCATCAGGTATGGAACTACTGTGTATGGAACAACACCTCTTGGCGCAGTTGTTTTTGTATTGCTATGAAGGAGATTTCAATTTGATTCTTTCTTGAGATACTCAGGCAGATGTAATTGAAGATTCATTATTCTTACAGGCCAGAAATGTAGTTTTATTCTCCAGCAAAAGTAGTTTGAAAAAGAAAAATAAGATTTGCCATTAATGACATTATGCGTTAGGTTTAATATAGTGTAGAAAAACCAAAAGGTCTTATATAATAAGTAAAACAGCAGATATAAAAATCGAACAGGAAAGGTAGCATTCAATGACGACAGTCTACCACAAACACTCAGAAAGAAAACAAATATTTTGAGATAAATAAAAGGCAAGATAAGACAACACAGACACAAAAGGGTTGACAATAGGGCTACCGCCTTGGAACGGTCAGTGGCAAAAAAGCCGCTAGGGGTTCAAACCAGGTTCTAGGGTGCACCAAACTTCACTCTTACCCCATTGTGTTCCCAAGAATCGGGACAGTCTAAATAAAGGTATCTCCGCCAGGTTATAATCTCTAACAAACAAGGCAGCAATTAATAGGCAATATAAGTAAAACACATAAATGATCATGTATATATAATTTAAAAAGCAAAAGCATAGAAATCACTAAAAAAGTACTCAATGACTTGGCAGAAACCAGAGCAACAAGAGAACAAACCGTTAAGGGTACGACAAGACAAGATTAAAAAAATAAACGACATAGTGATATAATACATGATCATAATTCGGATACCCCATTTCATTAATAAATACTGATAAAGGGGATCCCTTGGGAGCAACACAAATAATTAAGAGAATAAAGCAGAAGACTCGGTTTTACTGAGTCGTTCATGAGAAGTAATTTAAGAAGCAACACCTCTCACGCTTAGCATCGGCTTAAGCTGTATTCTACATCAAAGCCAGCTATATAGGGCTCGCTAAAAATTACTTAACACAAACTAATGTTATTGACACTACACGTATGGATATGCATCTATTTGTATCAAGTAATGACCTTTATTCTGTATGTATAATTTCGATTCAAGATGCGTTTTTAAAGACAGAGGCCAAATACATGTCTACGGAATCCAATAACACTGCAATGACACGAACTAAAAAGGGAGTCGCAGACAGTCCGGCCGATCCAGCTTTGGCAGTTAGGAAAACCAGCCACGAGGCGTGCGTGGAAAAAATATGTCAGGATTTAGACGAAAAAGCCGGAGACGTAGACGTTAATGAGTCTGGTTTATAATGATGCAGGAATACGGCGGGAAATGACTGGTGAAAGACAATATTTATCCAGTTAATTAGGTCAGTTTTTTACAGCACCGCAAAAAGAAGAGATGGGTGCTGTCAATCTGTGCCTTGAAGACAGATTCCGTCGGTCCGAATATTAAGTTGATAGAATAGACTGTGCAATTTGAATTTGGCAAATACCTAGACAGCATTCGTCGAAATGTTAGTGTGCTGGCAGTGGGTATACTAATATACCGTTAGTTTTGTGAACTGGCATATTAATAACTGTATATACCGTAAGTTGTATGAAATGTCGTACTAATAACTGTATATACCGTAAGTTGTATGAAATGTCGTACTGATAACTGTATATACCGTAAGTTGTATGAAATGTACTAATAACTGTATATACCGTAAGCTGTATGAAATGTCGTACTAATAACTGAATATACCGTAAGCTGTATGAAATGTCGTACTAATAACTGTATGCACCGTAAGTTGTATGAATATCGTATTAATAACTAAATATACCGTAAATTGTATGAAATGTCGTACTAATAACTGTATATACCGTAAGTTGTATAACTTGCGTGGTGATAACTATATATACTGTAAGTTGTATGAAATGTCATACTTATAACTGTATATACTGTAAGTTGTATGAAATTGCGTTTTAATAACTATATATAGTGTAATACTGGTGTATTACTAACTGTATATACTGTAAGTTGTTTGAACTATTTTATTAATAAATATATAAACAGTAAATTTTATGAACTCTCGCACTTGTATTTGTACAGATAGGCGACGTTATACAGCGTTTTAATTTCATACAAGTACTCAAATATTTTAACAAAGACTCAACATTATCAAATACTTAGAAAAAATAGACATCTCAAACACAGTATTCCGTTATTATAACAATTAAAAAACGTTGTATGAAGTCACCTATCTGTGAAAATCCAAGTCGGAACTGTGGGTTTAAACGGCTTTGTCATAATAGTTGAGCTCAATGGGAGTATAGAGCCAAGTCATAATATAACGTCTTAATGGCATTGTGGGAGTATAGAGCCAGGTCATAATACAACGTCTTAATGACATTGTGGGAGTATAGATCCAGGTCATAATATAACGTCTTAATGACATTGTGGGAGTATAGAGCCAGGTCATACTATAACGTCTTAATGACATTGTGGGAGTATAGAGCCAGGTCATAATATAACGTCTTGATGACATTGTGGGAGTATAGAGCCAGGTCATAATATAACGTCTTAATGACATTGTGGGAGTATAGAGCCAGGTCATAATATAACGTCTTAATGGTATTGTGGGAGTATAGAGTCACGTCATAATATAACGTCTTAGTGGCATTTTAAGAGCAGATTGCGTGGTGGTGTAACGTTTAGCATACCTGTCCGGAAAGCAAAAACAGTTTTTTAAATGGCTATTAATAGAGTTTGCATTTTTTTAAATACATGTTTGTACGACTGAACAATTACCTACTGTTCTAATTCAGTAATTAAGGTCATTTAAACAAAACACCTGAAAACACATCCATCATAAGTTTATCCATTTGGGATAATTTCCCATTTCAGCCACGAAAGTAACGCCGTGGTGTAATGGTTAGCATCGTGGCTTAGTCCTGTTCGACATTTATACTTATTTTTAGTAACCCAGGGATCGCGCATTCAGCCAGGACCGAATTTGGGTTAATTATCGAAATATTTCAAAAGTATTTCCTACCTTACCAGTCCTTCAGTTGCTCGCTAAAATGATTAGTGAAATACAGCGAGGATAAATAAACGCTTATTCGCCCATTTCAGCCAGGAACTCGACAGAGCCTAAAAGAGCTCAAATGTTGACCTCTCAGTAAAGATTTTAAGAATTGGTTTGGGATCTGGAATTTAAACACGAGGTAGATTTATAATTGTTTATCTTTCAGGATGGGAGTTAAACGCGGAAATCCTAAAATGTCTTAACTCATGTGGATACTCGAGATGGATTTGTATACTCTGTCTTTTTAAAAAAAAAGCAGGGATACCACGTAATATGTTTACAAGTTTAAAAGTTTTCAATTACATGTAGACATTTATCTCATTTTATAAGTGTGTACTTATATAATAAAACTAATTTGTTCATTATAACTCGTTCAATGGGAAATTTTGATTGATTTTGATACATGTATTATTTGTTTGCGATAGTTGCTTTCATTAATTTTGCTTTTGATTTTTGAGAGAGACGGCGACGTGAGAAGATGCTAGTTCGTTCTCAACATAAATACCTAATAACAAAATCAGTTTGAAAAAGGGGCTATATATAGCGGTATTTGGGCTAAACGGTCATATCGCGTTCCTTCCTGAATATTACATCCCCACTCACTTGACAGTCAATATGATTTTCAGACAGAGAACTGAGCTCACATGCCCTGTCAAGAATCCTGATACCATCATGTTTGCTCAAGTTTGACTTAGCATTATTTTATTTATAATACAGTTTGTTCGTTTGTTTGGTCGTACATAGTACATATTAATTTCATTTGCTCAAGATATAAATTGACATGATACAATACTCAGGCACAGATTCAGGCGAGCGCACTCGGCACATCCCCTATATTCCCCATAATAAGAAGTTAGGAACAACCATATGAAGAAAACAGCGTGTGTTTTTTGATAGTGGGGTGGGGTGTGGGAGGAGTGGGTGAGTTGGAGTGGCGAGTGGGTAGGCTTTTTGCACCTTTTTAAGTTGCAACACCCTAACAAATCTGAGAAGTTATGAAACATTCATGTGAAAAAATTTACTTTTCAAAAGTTTTTTAAAAGTTGAACTCTCACAGCACCCCAACCAACTAAACTCAAAACCTATATCCGCCCATGATGTTTGAAATTTGTATTTTATAATATTAACCGTGTAATTCTGCAATGTATTGTATCTTGTAATTGTATTATAGAATGTCGTTCATAAATATTAGTTTTGTTTAGGCATTAACTCTGATATTATTAATGATATACGAAGATTATTTTGGTCTGTGTCATATGAATTCCCAACAGGGTCACTACAAGTTATATCAGTATTGGTCCAGTTGAGTTTGTATTGGCACAGTTGATAACGTGTTGGCCCATCTCAGCTAACACTGGCTCAGTTGGAATTTCATGCTGAGCCTCGGCCTTCAGCCCAGTATGACAGCACTTGGACTTACAACTGGACGAAAATAAATTCAGTTGATTGATAACATCATAGTGTCGTATATTGTTATATACAGTGTTGTACATTAATGATACTTTGAGCGAATAGTATTGCTGTTTGCAATCCCTTATATTTATATTATTGAATGTATTCATGAAGTTTAGAATGTGTATTTTTATTGTTATTTAGACTGTTGTACAAATAATGAGACTTTATCAAACATCATTTGCAATACTTGCAGGGACATAGGGCCATAGGACACAGGGGCACAGGGCAATCTTAATTGTTTTAAAACTCGCGGCGTCCAGTTAGAATTTGAATTTGTTCAATTACTAATATTAATTATCAGAATAGTATAAAGAACATTGTTTTTGAATATGTCAAACTATTGATTATATTGCAGCAATAATGTCATTAAACCTATGGTAGAAGAATGAAAAAAAAATGAAAATTCAAAATTGTATTTAATCTATGGGTGCAGGTTTCAAGTTAAAATGATACTGAATAATTACATCGAGACGCAAGATTTCATGGTTGATAAAAACTGCAAGATTGCCATGTGTCCTTTAAAACTGTAATGGCGGCCATTTACACAGTTAATACTTAAAGGGAGCACATCGGAATTGGTATTTCATTTAAAATTGTTCAAATATATTATGTTTGTAGTAAACTGATAAAAGTAAGATGAGTCATAAACCATTAACAGAAATTACACCGTACATATACACTAAAAGACATGAAGAACGTATTTCCTATTATGGTTACCCGCCGGGGTAAATTACACAGAACATATAAACTAAAAGACATGAAGAACGTATTTCCTAACTATGATTACCCGCCGGGGTAAGCTATTTTAAACTTGATGGTCAAGTTTTACACTTTGCAGTAAAATATTCGCAATGCATTGCAACGCGAGCGTCATTTGTATATATCGCCGACTCGGAGGTAATCCGAATGGCAGTTTTTATAGCCTATTGATTACTTTATGGCCAAAGACTTCTTGTAATTTATAGTTGTTAATTATTGAGCTGTATTATATGAAACTGTAAACGTTTCATCTATATATTTGAATCATTTAACTTTTTGAATTGTCCATTTACATAACTTTACAATACTTTTTATTGGTCATACTCATATTGAGGTGAAATTTATCAACGCCTGGTGTACCCACTTTAAAGCTGTCAGGGACGCCGTCAGTTACAATTACTTAGTTTATCTTTTATGATTTTATTGTTTGACGTAATGTTCAGGCATCAAAACTAAACACAAGTCTTCACAAGGGTATTGGTATTTGTCTTTGTTTACTCTATCTAACTTTCCCCATTAAGTAAACGGACTAGATATCCAGGAGATTTTCAGCGGAGGTGACTATCATAACACATGCGTGATTGACTTATTTGAAACATTCATTAGAACTTATGTATTTAATAATAATTTCCAATTTTACGCGGTTCGTGTTAATTACATTTTGAATTAGTTGCACGCTATTTTACAGTTTTGAACTTATTTGTTTCTATTTTCATAGAGTTTTACTTAAAACTAAATTGTTCCGCTAAATGCATACTATTATATTTTACAAATTAAATATGACCATATGATTCATTTTAAGACAACAAAAATAAACAGTTGAATTAAAAAAGTAAATTATATTACAATAGTAAGAAATTGAAAGATAATAGCACAGATTGCTTGTATTTTGCGTGACTGTTTTTTATAAAGCAGATATATATCATCTCGCTTTGCTCGAGTTTGATCCAGAACCCCCAAAATACATATATAATAAATCACCATGTGATTTACTTGATTTATTAAAACTTTTTTAGAATAGGGGTAGTGAAGATTGCAAGTTTAAATTTTTTATAGTTATCAAAATTACAACATATTTTTTTTATATGGTTAAACATCAATACGTCTAAATTGTAAGCACTCAGCATTATAATCTTTAAATTTCCAATAACTTGCCATTATTCTGACTGAAACTCCACCACAATCAGCACACATTTTATTTTTTGCTCTTGTGCCTTTTTTTACATATTGAGCACGGCAATACATGACTTGTTTTTAATCTATACTTATGCAAACTGCAATAATTAGAATCTTTTGTAGTCTTATTTTTACACGGATTGTGTAATCCAATTTTAAGAAATTTGCAAACATTGATTTTCATTGTTTGTTTTTGATATATTTTTTTATATTAAATAAAAAAAATTATATAAATATATCAAAAAGAAATAATGAAGACTGAAGAGATTATAGAAACATTAATACACCTGTTTTAAGCAGGTGAAATAGATAGGCAAACACTATCTAACGGTATAAATGCATTAAAACCTCTTAAAGAAGTTCCAAAGGAAACTACTTCAGAGGTTAAATCTCAAACATTAGAAAATTTACTCAAGAGACGACGTGCTAAAAAACAACGTAAACGAGAAAAGCAAAAATATGATAATTTACAAGAAAATGTTATAAATGAACAAAAGCAGAACTAAAACAAGTTTATCAAGATAGAAAATTAAAACTGGTTGACAAACCAATGTGTGGCTATTTCAAAGCATACGAGATATCTGCCGAGAAATACAAAGACCCTCAAAAACTATTCCGTGATAAGAAATCCATTATCACAAAACAAATTATCAAAGAGCTAATAGAGACGAATGGACTAAAGTTTCAATTAGGTCTCACTGTAGATTTATTTAAAGATGACGGTGCTACCAAAAAATACACTACAGCAGTGTTACATAGTGAACAAAATGCAATCTTGAACTCTGAAAAAATAAATGAGTTCTACGATGAGTCATCTGCATTTATACAAGAGAGTCTTGAAAGATTTACAAACACAGCATCCGGATTAGAAATTGATCACTGTGTTAAGCTTTACTTAAATATTGCAAAGTACGAGCCGTTAAAAGGTTCTTCATATATTCCTTTACCCAAAGCAGTAGCTGATAAGAAAGCAATTATAAATGTGAAAAACAATGATGATAAATGTTTGTTCCATGCAATAAATTCTGCTTTAAATCCAGCTGCAGATCATACAGACAGATTATCAAAGTATCCTAGTATAGAGTTCTTGAAGAAAGATAACATTGACTTTACCACTCCAATTTCTCAAATTCCCAAAGTAGAGAAACAAAACAACCTTGCTATCAACGTTTATGGATATATCATAACAGGAAAAAATAAAAAGGTAACTGTTTTTCCATATAAAATATCAGAACAACCAAAAGATATTGAGCGAATTAATCTGCTCTTAATATCTGAAGACACGGAGGTTGAAGAAAAATCAGAGAATGAAGATGATCCAAATAATAAAGAAGGAATCATAGATGACAACTATGATCAAAACTAACATAAAGGTCAAACTTACTTCTGCGATCGTTGCCTTCACGGCTATTCTGGAAAAGGACTACTTACCAAACACAAAGAAGACTGTGATGGTATCAACAAAAATTCTTGCAGAATAGAAATGCCGCAAGAAGGTAAAAATCACATAAAATTTAAAAATTATCAAAATCAGATGCATGTGCCTTATACAATATATGCTGATTTTGAGAGTATAGTCAAAAGAAATATAAAAAGATCGGACGGGGAAAGTAGCATTCAAGGAGGACAGTAAACCACAAAACACAGAAACAGACACGCAAACAGACAAACAAGAAGGCAAAAGCAATAATAAATGCAAACGACATCACAAACACAAAAAGGGTTGACAATAGGGCTACCGCCTTGGAACGGTCATTGGCAAAGTAGGCCACTGGGGGTTTAAACCGGTTCTAGGGTGCACAAAACCTCACACTTACCCTACTGTCATCCCATTAAAACAGGACAGTGTAAATGAAGAAATCCCCGCCATGATCTAATCTCTAACCAACAAGGCAGCATCAATAGGCAATATAAGTAAAACACAAATATGCTCGTGTAAATATAATACAAAAAAACAATAGCCTAGAAAGCCACAATGAAGGTACTCAATGACTTTGCAGAAGCCAGAGCAGTAAGAGAATAAACCAATAAGGGCAGGACAAGAAAGATCATGGACAAACATCAAACGCCACCGTCCCAATGGGCTTTAGGTAGGCGTCATCATAGGGTCCACAGCCTGTCTGGTCATCGTACAATTAAAGAGGAAAGCATAGTGGCGAACTGTAAAAGGGTCCACCACCAAGCATGCAGTACGTTGCAAAATGATAGGGTCATAACCTCTTTTGATACACTTTTTAACAAGTTTAACAAAGATAGTATGAAAGTGATCATGACCTAGAATCTTACGAAGTTTATAAATCACATCACCATAGAAGTCAGGTTGTGATAGTCCTTGTCGCAGAAGAGTCCTTAAATTACTTTTATATTTGGAAAGAAGATCAGGGTTACGATAATAAAATTTTGCAAAGGTTTAACGAAGTTTATGGTAACGGTAACCCTGATTGAGTAACTTTTTAGTTATACAAAGATTACGAATATTGAAGTCCTCAACTCGAGTACAAGCTCTAGAAAAACGAATAAGTTGAGACACATATACCCCATAAGAAGTTGCTCGGGGAACATCCCCATCCAAGTGAGGATAATTAACAATGTCAAAAGTAAAATCATCTCTCTTGTCATAGATTTTTCTAATTATTTTACCATTTTCAATCGAGAGATCTAAATCAAGAAAAGAAGCGTTATTATCAGATATATTAGCTTTGTTAAGCTGAAGTTCTTTAGTATAAATATAATTACCAAAGTTGGAAAGAAAGGGTTGTCAATGTTCAATATGTCATCCAGATACCGAGAAGTATCATTAAAGGCTTCAATAACATCTGCCTGGGTATCTGGTGAAAGACTCAACATGAAATCCCTTTCATAGCAAAATAAGAACAAATCTGCGACAAGTGGTGCACAGTTCGTACCCATAGGGATACCAACAATTTGTCTATAAACGGTGGTTCCATACCTGACGAAAATATTATCTAATAGGAAGATGAGTGCTTCACAAACTTCATAGCAAGTCCACATAGTATAACTGTCAAAACTGCCGTTAGTAAAAAACGCTTTTATATTATTACATGCCAAAAATGTAGTATTTTCTCTAGCAAATGTTTTTTGAATAAGAGAAATTAGCTTGTCTGTAATAAGGTGATGTGGTAAGGTTGTATATAGTGTAGAGAAGTCATAAGTGCTTATTGATGAAACTTGACCTTTCTTGAACATTTTATCAAGAACGTCTCCTGAATTTTTTATAGACCAAAATAAATTAATCCCAGAGTTTTCATAAGTTTTATCACAATACAGTTTAACGTGATCTTTAACGGCAGTAAGACAAGAAGTTAAAAGTTTGGAGATGTTTGTTGGGGTGCAGTCACTAGAATTCGAAATAAAGCGAGCCTTATATGGATTTTTATGTAATGTAGGAATCCAGTACATAGTAGAAAACCGCAATCAACCAAATTTGGAAAGAAATATGAAATTCAAAATGTACAAGAAGCTTGTAGTTTTGGATACCAGTTTTGGTTGTCAGATATGATGGTAAAGCTGAAGAACCTGTTATTTACAGAGGTGAAGATGCTGTTGAAAAGTTTTTAAATCACTTAGAATGTGAGAAGAGCAACATTAATAATATATTTGCTCACCCAAAACCATTAATCATGACACAACAAAATGAGGAAGATTATGAAAAAGCAACACACTGCTGGAAATGCGAGAATGAAATAGGTAGAAAATGCGGTAAAAACGGCAAGGTAAGAGACCACTGTCATTTTACAGGTGAATATAGAGGTGCAGCACATAAAAACTGTAACCTGAAACTAAAAATAAAACCAGGTAAAACAAGTATCCCTGTTATATTTCACAACCTCAAAGGATATGATAGTCATCTCATCATGCAAAAAATACATAAAATGTCAGGTAATATTACATGCATCCCAAACAATGCTGAAAAATACATATCATTTTTTTTTTTTTTTTTTTTTTTTAAACATATTTATTTTACATCGATTGTGAAACAAGTTATTGCAACTTAGATTAATCACTCTCGATGGCTTCCTGGGTAGAACCAGTACTAAGCAATGTTGATTAATTATCTTGCTCAAGGATAAATAACGTGCCCGCGGCAAGGATCGAACCCACGACCTCTCGATCTGGAGTTCGGCGCTCTACCACTGGACCACGCACTCCACATATCATTTAGCATAGGACAACTTAGGTTCTTGGATAGCTGGCAGTTTATGGCTTCGCCTCTAGAAAAATTGGTTAAAGCAACAGACAAATCTGATTTTAAAATTACTAAAAATCAGTTTGGAGAACAAACAAATTTACTTTTGCGAAAAGGTGTTTATCCATACGAATATATGGACAGTGTGGAAAGATTTAAGGAAACGCAATTACCACCTATAGAAAAGTTTTACAGTAGTCTCAAAGATGAAAGTATAAGTCCCGAAGATTATGAATACGCTCAAAAAATATGGAAAGAGTTTAACTGTAAAACTCTTGGAGACTATCATGATTTATATCTAAAAACTGATGTAACTCAGTTAGCAGATGTATTTCAAACTTTCAGGAAAGCATGTATGAATACATATAAACTCGATCCCTTGCATTACTACACAGCACCTGGATTATCTTGGGATGCTTTACTTAAACATTAAAAAATAGAATTAGAACGTTTGACAGACATTGACATGCACTTGTTTGTAGAAAAGGGAATGCGTGGTGGAATTAGTATGGTATGAAAACGATATGCCAAGGCAAACAATCCACATGTAGCTGATTATAACCCTAACGAGGAAAACAACTTTTTAATGTATTTTGATGCAAATAATCTTTATGGATGGGCAATGAGTCAGCCACTTCCATATTCTGGCTTTGTTTGGAAAGCCAAAAGCAGAAAAGGAAAATATTCTAAACCAAAACCTGGCAAAGGGCAAATACTTGAAGTTGATTTAGAATATCCTAAAGAGCTCCATGAAGCTCACAATGAATATCCGCTTGCACCAGAAAGATTAGCAGTGATAAAAAAATGGTTGTCTGAATACCAGATACGTTTACTGGAAAATAATAGCATGATAAATACAGAACAACTAGTCCCCAATCTTATGGACAAAGAAAAATATGTGTTACATTACAAAAACCTGCAACTGTATTTATCTTTGGGTATGAAACTAAAAAAAGTACACAGAGTATTAGAATTTAATGAAAAAACATGGATGGAATCATATATTTTTTTAAACACAGAACTTAGAAAAAAAGCTAAATCACAATTTGAAAAAGATTTTTACAAACTTATGAACAACTCTGTGTTTGGCAAAACAATGGAAAATCTACGCAAGCGGACTGATATAAAACTAGTCAGAACTGACGGCTCCGAAAATGAAAAGATAAGTAAAATAATAGCCAAACCTAACTTTAACAGGCGTATGAAACTAAAAAAAGTACACAGAGTATTAGAATTTAATGAAAAAACATGGATGGAATCATATATTTTTTTAAACACAGAACTTAGAAAAAAAGCTTAATCACAATTTGAAAAAGATTTTTACAAACTTATGAACAACTCTGTGTTTGGCAAAACAATGGAAAATCTACGAAAGCGGACTGATATAAAACTAGTCAGAACTGACGGCTCCGAAAATGAAAAGATAAGTAAAATAATAGCCAAACCCAACTTTAACAGGCGTATACAATTTTCAGATGAGTTGTCAGCAATACATGTGAACAAAACAAAATTAACATTAAACAAACCAATTTATGTTGGAATGTCAGTATTGGATTTATCAAAGTATATGATGTATGATTGGTATTATATTACCCTGAAAAAAAGGTACGGAAATGACTGTACTTTATTATACACAGACACTGACAGCCTACTGGTAGACATCAAAACAGATGATGCATACAAAGACATGGCTGAAATGAAAGATGAGTATGATCTAAGTGATTATCCTCAAAATCACCCAATGCATGATGATACAAACAAAAAAGTATTGGGTAAAATGAAAGACGAATGTGCTGGTGTTGCTATAGCTGAGTATGTTGGATTAAGACTCAAGCTATATTCTATTTTGAGAGCGGATGAACAACTCATTAAAAAAGCAAAGGGTGTAAAAACTTCTGTAGTTCAAAAACATATAAACTTTGAAAACTACAAAGAAGCACTATTCGATAAGAAAAAGTTTACACATGAAATGAATATGATGCGATCAATAAAACATCAAATATACGGCATAACAGTAAACAAACTTAAACTTTAAACTTTAAACTTTATTATTTGATTAAACGCCTATTTCTACATACAAAGTATACATTCAATGGCGTTGTACAATGATTAAAATACATGAAAATTAGTAAATAAAATGCATGTCATATAAAACAAATTATTACTCACACACAACAGTCATATCCCATGAAGCACACTGCTCTTAGAAAAGAGAATAATAGTCTCTGAAAAAATGAGTCTTTAACTGCTTCTTATTTGTCAGAGCATAAAAATAAGCAGCCTGCACCTGGCGCATAAATATATAAACAAAGTAACACTGTAACCATTTTACACTAAAAGATACATTCGAGAAGATGGAATTACAACTGATGCATATGGTTTCTATAAAAACTTATGAATTTGGGTATCAGCAGGAACAATAAGTAATTCTTCTTTGACAAATCCTCTCTGTGGCGCTGGTGCTTTCAAATAATATACTCTTATACCTTGCGTCACCATATAACTTTTAATCTTGTGAATATCTACACTCCACATTGGATCAGTTGCTCTGCGTCTTCCACCTTCTTGTTCCCCGGGTTGATATAAATATCTTACACTTGCATTCATACAGATAGGATCACCTTTTAATATTTTTGTTTCAACAGGAGGGGGCTTTTTGTCTCCGCATTTATGGCTTTGACAACTTCTGGTAATCTCTTTACCCACTCTCTGTTGCGTTTTTGTGAATCTTTTTCCTTAGCATACTGATAACCAAACAATCTTTCAGCTAATGTTCTGTTAAATCTTTCCACTAAAGCTTGGTCTCTGTGTATTTCTGTTCTGCCTCGTCTCATATTGACTTTATGTTTTGCCATCAACTGCGAAACTGCACCCATAAATTCTCTGCCTGGATCCACTTTTTGGATATTTTAAATGTCGACTGTATATATTTTCAAATGCTTTAGCAACTTCTTTGCTATCCTTGGAAGTTAGTGGCTCTGCTTCTTTATATCTACTCGCAATATCAACCACAGTTAACGCATATTTATATGTCTTGCGTCCACGGCCAAAGCCAAAAGTATCATGCGGCAGAAATAACAAATCACCTTGATGCACTCTATTCTTAGTAGAAACATCAAACCTGGGTCTAACTATTTTCTTTGGTGCGGGTAAATAAATCTGCCACACAGCTTGTTTCTTTAAAATTTCTAATGCCTGTTTCTTACTGACACCAGCCTCTTTTGCCAATTTTTTAACTGCTGAGCAACCTTTCCAAAATTCTTTTGGGCTGTAATAAATCTTTTCCATTTTTTCTACTAAAGATTAAACTTTATATAACTATAAAGAAAAAATGCAAATCACAACTGCACGATTTGATGAACTGCTTGAAGAGCAAAATCAAAATAGCACAAAGAAATGGACAGACTTGGAAATAAAAAAAATATACACTATTACAGATACGAAAATAGTAGATACTGAATATGGTCCATCCATGGTATTGACATTATTAGACAACGGTGAAGTATGGGCGCCTGATCATCTCAAAAATAAATTAGAGAAGAGTGCTAAACCACCATATTATATGCGACCACTTGGATTGAAACCATGTAAAAACAACAAAACAAGTAATTATAGTTGTAAACATTGTTTTTTATGAAATCAATTTGTACCCCACAAATCCAGTTGCAGCCATGCCCACCACAATAAACGTAATTTCTCTATTCTGTTTATCCGGAGATGGTGTAAAAAAATCACTCAACTTGGGCTCCGGTTCTAAAAGCAAATGTTTGCCAGTTGTATAATAATACTGTTTCATAGCTTGGTCCACATCATCAAAAGTCTGCTCTGCATGATGCTCTTTTTGCAGTTGCTTATTAATAAAATCTAATCTCTCTGTTCTTTTTTTATTCCACTCCGCTTGTGCTGCGTTTAATTGTTCCACTGCTTTGTCATGCCTTTGTCTTTCCTCATCTGCATGACTTCCCATTTTCGAAAAGAAATAATTTGAACCGCTAAACGCCAATGCATTTGTTAATGCGCCACCTATCATCATTGCTACTGCACTTGCCATTTTTTTTAGATATTTTTTTTAAATTATTTCATAATATCTGCATGAATAATACCTTGCTTAATCAGCATATCCTTTATAGCCATTGCTAACATTATATCCACAGACAGCATCCCAACATCTACCATATTAAAATCCACTTTAGGGGCTGGTCTTTTTAGTAGTTTTTTGCTAATCTCAGAATATCCAACAGTTCAAAGTGTTTCCACTCCAGCGTGATACATCATATTTACAATTTGTTTTCCGTCAATACTTGTTGCCATTTTTTTATATTATGTTTTATATTATTTTCTTCAATAAATTATTAAAAACAATTAAACGGGTCTTTTGGTGCAAAATGAACAGCCGCAGGTTGCACAGGTTGCGTAGCAGATTTCTTGTTATAAATATACAAACCCAACCCAGCAATGCCTACTAATAAAACCAGACACGGTGAAATATAATTTTTGTAAACGTTTATTTTGATTTCTGGTTCCTCTTCATCTATTGTTATTTTTGTTATTTCATTTTGCTTTGAAGCATCTTGCTTTGCATCTTGCTCTACCAAACGCTTTGCCTTTCTTGCCGCTGCTCCTTTTTTCCCAGCTTCTATTCTTTTTGGATTTTTTACTTTTTGTACAGGTATAACTTCACTCTCTTGGTTCTCCATCATTTTTATTATCTATATTTTTATTTTTATTAAAATCAATATGTCTAACAGTTGTCAGTATTGCTGTAAATGGTGCTAAGCACATTCCATACCTGTAATACAACTCACAACAAGCACTTGTCAAAGCATGATTAATAAATGGGTCTTCCTCCAAATCTTCTATCAGCTTTGGTGGATTGGTTACATTAAAATATTTTGATACTCCCATCACATACAAATTAATAAAAGAATTGCCTAAAGTCTTAGTCATGCTTGCCCCAAGCCTTGCTTCATATCTGCAGTAAAGTTTGTTAATTTCATCCGGGGGCATGCCATCTATATTCGTGAGTTGTATGTCTTTACCCAAATATTGTCGACTACCACCGCCAGCCACTATGGCTGATAATCTTTCTTTTTTTGTTTCTTGTTGCTTTGATTCATCACGTTCCGTGAAACCTTCCGATATATCTTGTAACAGTTCTTCCGCATTCATTTTTATATTAATAATTTTATTTTTTATTTTGAAATAAACATAAAACACAAAACATCCAGCTGCGATATTTATGCAACTAGTAATTGTTAGTATTGTTAATAGCATTGTTATTAAAATTGCTATGTTTTTATTAGCATTGTTACTTTGCTGCAAGCATTGCTATTAACATTGCTACTTTGCTATGAGCAATGCTACTTTGCTATGAGCAATGTTATAAGCATTACTATATTTTTTGATTTTTTCATTATATTTTCATGTCAGTATTGCAACTTTGCTGTTAGTATTACTATCAGCAACAAAGCAATGCTGTTAGAAAAAAAGCATTGCTGTTAAAAATTATTCAACCCAATAACCAGTTGGTTGATCAGTCCTCAAAATTAACTTGGAATATTTAGTCTTAGCTAAAGCTTTTCTTATTCTGGTTCTCTCTTCCAGCGTCGGAATAACATCATTCTCTCTCAAACAATTTTCATAACTATCTCTGTCCTTAGTGTAAAACATACACAACCATTTTGCTTGCTCCCTTAAATCTTTCAATACAGAATTATATCACTGTGATATAACCCACACTGATTGTTTGGCGTGGCGACCAGAGAATACCAACTCTGATAACATATATTTTTTCTTTGTTAATTCGTTTGTGGCGGAGCAATCATCAATGATGTATAATGTGGGCTTGCCAGCATATTGTTTGAAAAATAAACGCAACAGTTCTTGCAACATTTCTTTGCCGTTGCTAACGGGATTGACAATTATTTATTTTTTTATCTTTTGGGTGTCTTACATCTCCTATCCAGGATCTATTTTTATAAGCCTCGTTCCACTCTATGGTTGGACACAAAATAATTATATGTTCAAAAACTCCAACATACTCTTGTTCAAGTATGTCAAGAACAAACTCTGTTTTGCCGCAGCCTGTCTGACCACAGATAATGGCACTAACCATATCAAATTCCAAGCAGATATTTTTTGTTACATAAGATGCATCAGCATCACTGCTTTTGATAACTTTGTTATAATCGTTAAACGTTAATTCATATTCTAACCTATCACCAAGCCCCGCTTGATAAAATGGCATATGACTTTCTAACATTTCAAAGTCCAATGGAATACAAAATCTATTTCCATAAGCTGCTGCTACAGCTTCATCTTCGGTGTCTGAGGATTTATCTCCCGCACCAATTCTATGTTTTAAAATGTTTGCTTTACCTATTACCTTGGTAAGCTATGTTTACTCGTTCAGTAGGGCTTTTCCATAAATCTACATAACAATGATATATATCACTGTCATCTATTGACATGACTTCATTGCCACTTATTCTTATTGTCATTTTTTCACAATTGCTCTACCCAGATTCTGGTATAGAGTAGCGTTGGCGTCTGTTCTGCGTTTCTATTTCAAAGGCAAGACGAGCAGTATGAGGAACTATCACATCATTAGTATTTAGATTGGGAAATCTCACAAGCAGTTGCTGGTTTTGGTCTATTGTTGATGGATTATTAGTTATTACTACACTTGTGCGGATGCCCTTGGCACCATGAGATTCTCTTAGTTTTCTATGAGGGTTTAGTTTGTTTCCGTAAGCTGACATTGTTTTTATTTTTTAAATATATTTTTTAAAATTAAATAAAATAAACAATGGCTGAAGGAGGATTTGAATATGACAATCCTACGTTCGATCCAGATTATTATGATGAATATTATGATGATTTACCAATAGTGCCTGATGAGCCTGTTCGAAGAAGTCTTCTTAATCAAAGCGATCATATTGCTGACCTTAGGGGAGAGCTGACAGAAGTCACACTTGAAATATTTTTATGATGAAATAGAAAAACGATATAAGATGGCACCGGACAAAATGGATTATGACCAGTTTAAAGTATCAGATGATGGTAAAACATTATACTGGGTTGTTGGTGATAAAGAAATAAGAATAACTGCCAAGCAAGGTAGTGCAACATTCCTTTCCCTTGGTTCTTTGGTAAAAGAATATGGCTCTGGGGGAACAAGGGCGGTAAGACAGTTTTTGAATTTGCCGGAGTATGACAGTACAACAAAATTATCACAAAAAGCTCGACAAGCGTTGGAGAGCACAAGAAATGATTTACCAGACGTGGATGCTATTCCATTACAAGATTTTTCACATGTTATTGGTAACACAGCACAGTCAATAGAAAGTGCTCTTTATGACTGGGATGTGGATGAGCGTCCTGATGTTTCAACACAGACAAATATAGACAAGCGTGAAATGGATGGAATAGTAAAAGCGATGACAAATGTCAGGGAAGAACTCGTCAATAACTTGGCAAAACTCACACAACTTGATAAAGACATAACAATAGAAAAACAAAAGTTAGAACAGGTTAGCACCCACGGGCAGGAGGATGAGTTTCAACAAGAGCGCATACGTGACGGAATAAAAAAATTAGAAGATGCAAGAAGTGCACGACTTGAAGCGGAGAGTGAAAACAAAGAAGCATTACGCAGTCAAATAAACAGGATAAAAGAAACTATAAATAAGGTGTTAAAAAAAGACACAACATTGGGTGAGAGAATAAAAACATTATTCAGAGAGCAAGGTATTACTATTGTTAGTATTTTAACTGCGTTTGGTATGATTATTGGAGTATTAGTTGAGGCCATTATTCCTACAACGGGAGGAGGGATTGCGCCAACTCCAACTCCAAAGCCTGATCCATCAAGTGTAAAAGACTGGATAAAAAAACAACTACTTAATCTTGGTAAACTGCTTGCCAACCTAGCTGGTAAAGGTGCTGCAGCACTTCCAGGAGTTATTGGTGCAATAGTATCATGGCTTTTATCTGCAACAGGTAATGTTATTAATTGGCTTGGTAATAATCTATGGGCTTTGCTTGTGTTTGTTTCCGGGTTGTTGTATGTGGCAGCCAAAGAGGGTTTAGTAAATCTCGTAGATAAGTAATGCAGCAAGACCTATTACTATAGTACCAACAATTATAGTTGTTTTGTTTTCTTTGTGTTCAATCGCTATTTTTTGCATTTCTGGTGGGTTATGCTCCACAGTTTTATGTATTGATTTATCAAAGTCAGAATGTTCCGGTAAAAAATTCTTTGTTGAGGTGCCTTGAAAATGTTGAACATTTTTTGGTGGCACTGGTTTTACATTTACATCATTATTCAATCCTAATGCTTGCGCATCGGTTGCTATTACAATTTCATTAATGTAGTCTTGTATTATTCCGATTCTTAATTCCATGTCACGCGGAGACATGTACAATCCACTTCCATAAACAAAATTTACTTTACTTCTTGCATATTTTAGAGTGTTTTCATATCTTGAAATTTGACTGGGCAAGTCAATGGGACTATTTATTGCGTCCTCTACATTTGCTAAAAATTGTTTCTGTGCATCAATTGCCGTTCCAGTTCCAAGTATATCTTTTCTTGTTTGTGATTGTGAGCCAAGGATTGCCCAGCAGTATGTTCTTATGCTGTCATTGATTCTTTCTACTCCAGCTCTTGTAAATCCAAATGAACAATCTAGTATAAAAGTAGACCAACTATTGTCAGCCTCAGATCCTTGTGCAATGTAATCAATGTGATATGTTTGATCGCTCTCATAGACTGTGAAACTCATTGTTTTGTTGTCGTATACAGTATTTATCAAAGGATGATAACCAATATTTGTCCAGTAATTATAAATTGTTCCTAGCCCATCATTATAGCTTTGTTTCTGTCTCCAGTCCGAATTTAAGTCAACGTTAAACTCCTTGCATATTCTTTCGTATGCGTTTCGGTTATATGTGTTATTAAACGCATTCCAATTTGAGTCTTGCGGCATTGCTACACTCATCTCAAATAATATTCTTCTGATTTGGTAATAGACATGAAATCGAAATAACGAACCAACAAGGGCATCAGCTTTTAGATGGCTGTTGAAATCAATGCCACATCCAGTTGTCGCACACCAAATAGCAAAATTCAACTGATTCTGCCAAAATAACATCCAATCTGTTCCTCAGCGTTGGACTATAGCATCTGATTGAACGTAAGGGAGTTTGTATTTTTCAAAGACATTGGAAAATGATGCTTTAAAGCCTTTACCGTCTGATGTAATAACTATGTTTTGATTTATTATATCTATCACTTTCTTGCTAAAAGTATTTGAATAGTGAGCACCCGGGTTATATTTGAATTCTTTAGAAATCATTTTTATTTGTATTTTTATATTAAAAAAAATGTTTCATACAATTTCAAACATAGACAACTCTATTAATTTACAACAGTATGTCGATAATAGAGATGGAACTAAGCGCGTTGGATTAAAAAGTTTTATATACACTATCGGTTGGTATAATATTATTCATGAAACCATAAAGACACGAAACCCAGATAAAATAGATCATTTAGCAGGTTGACTCTATAACTTTCAAGACTTGGTAAAAAGGTTTAAATTGCTAAATGAAAAGATTATCCTGGACAATATTGTCCAAATTGGGGCAGCCATTATACATACGCCAATAGAGCCACGAATAGCAAGCGGTCTTTCAAAAATGCTGGGATTCAAGGACAGAAAATGGTTGACAGGTACTAATTTGGGAGATTACCCAATTGATTTAGCTCCTTATAAACAGCTATATGTTCATCTGAAACAAGTTAATACGAGTAGTAATTATTTCAATGGTGCACCAAGCACTATTATAGGGGTTGTACCTGTAGTAAATAAGCAGTATGGAGATATTGTATATACAAGTGTTTATCCTGAATATCACTGTCTTATGAATGGTGCAATTTCTGAATTGACAATAGAAGTCAGAGATGAGTATGGTGACAAGATAAATAATCTCGGTTTGCCTATGAGTTGTGTTTTAGAAATTATTTAAAAAATATATTTTTATAAAAAAAACAATGAGTATATTTGGACCAACAAGACCTAAAAAAAACAAAAGACTTAGAGGCTTTGATAAATGATGTTCAAAATTTATATAGGCGAATTGTGCCTTTTGTTGACCAGTTTAATCATTTGAGAGATAGAGTTGATAATCTTAAATATGGGATTATAACAATATTTGCGGAGGCTAAGGGTCCACTTGTGTTGAATAGAATACTCTCATTTGGTAACGGTGGGGCAGAATCAAATGTGGGGCATGTAATGACACGCCGTGGACGGATTATGGGAATAGGTTTAGCATGTGAACGATTAGTTGGCGACGTATCTGTAATAGTTTCTGTCAATGGTGTTGAACAACCAAATTATGGCATAACGCTTCACATCATCCCACGCAATCACGATAACTTGATAAACCTTTAGAGATTGGTGCTGGTTCTGTTGTTAACTTGTATGCAAGATTGCCAACGCTACCGCTGTAAATACGGTGGCATCATTATTAATTGAATTAATTTAATTTTTTATTGAAAATAAAAAAATAAGCAACCGACAGCACCAATTATATATCCTGAGTTGCCAGTGTAAGACGGACAAAATTATAGATTACAAAAGATTTCAGAAATTGAAAAAAGTTAATTACAGAACGAGATATACGCAAATCTCTTTATAAAAAATAAATATAAACGTGGTATTAATATTACAGATGGAATTGACACTACCTTGATATCTTCAGGTGTTATTATGGCTCGGATTGGATTTGTTGTTCCAGTTTTGTTTCCTTTAGAAATAGCAGCAATAGTATGTGGAGCTACAGGTGTTTGTATTAATTTTATCAGACGCAAGCTTAATGCAAAAGCTCAAAAACATCATGAAATAAAAACTTTGGCAGAGTCTAAGTTAAATAGTATAAAGCAGTTAATATCAAGAGCGTTGAGTGATGCACACATATCAGAACAAGAGTTCAAGATGGTTTTGGATGAACTGGAAAGATACTATAATTTGAAACAGGATATCAAACAAAAGAAACTTGAAATTAGTGAAGTTCAAAAAAAGGAACTAGTAGAGCAGGGAAGAAATGAAGCAATGGGAACCTTACAAAAAAGTCTAAAAAGTGTGTGATAAATTGTTTTAGTAATGTGTATGAGTACGATCCACCACCTTTGTATTCAAGGTCGGAGAATTGATAACAAATCAACAAATTTGTTTTGTATTAAATAAACATTTTATATGTTTTGGGGTGTAATTTTGATGACTATAAAAAAATTAAACTTGCAATCCACTACCCCTATTCTAAATGTATTTTGGGGGTTTCTGGATCAAACTCGAGCAAAGCGAGAGCTTTGGTCCAGAACCCCCAAAATACATATATATAGCAGTTATACCAAAATAAGCATTTCTTTCATATTTTGTAAGACAAAACGATGAAAACTGAATTACGGTATATCACATATCTTAACAAGATATCTTTGGTCAAAATGATTGTATTTTTTCGTCTTTATTGTAAATGGGTGTGTTTTGCACCAAAATCTTAAGTTATATTGTTTTCCAAATTTAGCATTACGTGGTCCGAGTATTAACTTTCATAGCCCATCCAACCCCTTCTTCAAGAAGCGAAAACGGGGTTGTTTGTGATGTCGTTTGCATTTATTATTACTTTTGCCTTCCTGTTTGTCTGTTTGCGTGTTTGTTTCTTTGTTTTGTGGTTGACTGTCCTCCTTGAATGCTACTTTCCCTGTCCGATCTTTTTATATTTCTTGCCTTGGGTATAAAATAAAACCTTAATTTCTTCATAACATCTTTCAATTTTGTAAAATTAAAACTCTTAATAGGTAAGTTTAAGCAGATTATCACATTTTTTCAGTAAAAATGTTTTTAAACGTATTTTATTGTTGAAATATCGGATTATAATCTAATATAAGCGTTCCCGTCGCCTAATGGAATTAAGGCGGGACCATGTAAAGTATAAATTTAATTTGAATATAAAGGGAAAAATATTACAATGCCTGCATCTGATGTTTCGAACTAGATATTTTCATAATTTTGATCACTTCCAAAATATCGGATGTCATATCAATGTTTCCTGAAATCGCGAAAAACAAAAATAACAAAAAATACATGTTCCACATGTTTTACATTCCCACATGGACATATAGAAGTATAATCACATTAAACCACAATTTACAAGCAAACGTCCTTGATTTATATTGCAGTTATTTTTATAACTGAAGACATTTGCTTATTATCGCCTTGATACGGATACCTCAAAATTACGATGCTCATACTTGTTTATAAAGATGGGATCATTAGAACTGCCATTGTATGAATCGTTTTGGGGCAATTGGAAGTAAGTGTTTCATTAGAAGATGAACACCTATCGTTTAATGTAAAGCGTTTCTACAAATTTGAGAAAACAAAATAACCTCGCTTGAACGTCAAATGCAAACGTATGATACATGTATGCTGTACATTAAAAAGGGAACGACATTGTTTTTCTAGAATGATCTTAAAGCATTCAAATATTCCAAAGCTTGATAAAAATGTCATATCATATGTCAAATGGGCACATGCTTGCTTCAAAACATGTTAAGGGTAAAGTGTCAAGACTGTCGTGTGTCCGTTTAAAATATAACTCATTTATAAAACTTCAATTTGACAACTGTTGAATTAGAGATATAACAGGTGGTGAAAAAATCGTTCCTCAACCGGGACTCGAACCCAGGGTCTCTGGTTTACCGTACCAGGGCTCTAACCACTGAGCTATCGAGGACACACGGTTAGGAATCGATATTTCACCATATACCTGTACCCGGTTACATACACCTCCACCAGATTGAAATTCGTCTCTGAATTTCTAGTGGAGTTAACTCCAGGCCGGCTGTCGGACTTATTTTCATACTGTTTCATGCTAACCGACACAGTCCTGGCTCCCGGACGAGCCCCCAAATATAACAGGTGGTGAAAACAATGGGGTTACAGCTATTCCATTAATTCCCCGCGTATATTTCATCCGTTGGAAGCGCCACGTTACATGACGTCACTTGGTAGTGTATTTGAACATATTGTACCTCGCAGAAATTTGCATACGGGTGCGCCCAATGGAACAGCCTGTCAAAACATTGCAGCCTGATTACCTTGACGTCCGAGATAATATATAGTGCCACAAAAGCGTAAACAATGGGGTTATTGTTGTGTTAGAATTGAAATAATAAATACGTACCTGTATTTTATCGGTGAATAAAATACAGTTAGGAGTTCGGATGCGTAGTAATTAAATCACGAGTGCTTTAATTACTCGCATCCGAACGACGTATTTATTATTTCTTAATTAACGTACAGCTTCTTGTTTTCTGCATTGCTTTACCAAACGTTTTAAAGGGAATTGAGGTATATAGCCAAATAATCTTTATTATTCAGAGATGGGAAATGGACGTGTGGTTCGAACAATGGTTAGTAGTCCTCTACCTGTCGTAGACCGGAGGGACTATAGGATTGCACTCCGTCCGTCCGTCCTTTAGTCTGTCAGTCAGTCAGTCAGTCAGTCTGTCACACTTCGTTTCCGCTCAATAACTTCAGGTAGGAATGAGATATTGCAATGAAACTATATGGGAAGTAGCTTATATGAAAAGAAAGCTTGGGATTGCATTTGGGGTCACAGAGTCAAGGTCAAGGTCACTGTTACTAAAAATAGGAAAAACAATTTTCGCTCAATAACTTCAGTTAGGAATGAGATATTGCAATGCAACTTTACGGGTACGTAGATTATAAGAAAAGGAAGCTTGGGATTTCATTTGGAGTCACAGGGGTCAAGGTCACGGTCACTGTTACTAAACATAGAAAAATGTTTTCCGCTTAATAACTTCAGTTCGGGATGAGATATTGCAATGAAACTTTATGTGTAGATAGCTTATATAAAACGGAAGCTTCGGATTGCATTTGGGGTCATAGAGGTCAAAATCAAGGTCACTGTTACTAAAATAGAAAAAAGTTTCCGCGCAATAGCTTCATTTGGGAATGAGATATTACAATGAAACTTTATGGGTAGGTAGCTTATATGAAAAGGAAGCTTGGGGTTGCATTTGGGGTCCAAGAGCTCAAGGTCAAGGTCACTGTTACTAAAATTAGAGAAACGGTTTCCGCTCAGTAACTTTAGTTAAGAGTGAGATATTCGAATGAAACTTTAAGGGTAGCTTGTATGAAAGGAAGCTTGGGATTGCATTTTGGGGTCACTGGGGTCAAGGTCACTGTTACTAAAAATAGAAAACAAATTTCCACTCAGTAATTTCAGTCAGGAATGAGATATTGGAATGAAACTTTATGGGTAGGTAGTTTATATGAAAAAGAAGCTTGGGATTGCATTTCGGGGTCACTAGGGGCAAGGTCACTGTTACTGAAATAACGGTTTCTGCTCAATAACTTCAGTAAGGAATGATATATTGGAATGAAACTATATGGGTAGGTAGCGTATATGAAAAGGAAGCTTGGGATTGCATTTGGGGTCACTGAGGTTAAGGTCACTGTTACTAAAATGGAAACGGTTTCTGCTCAATAACTTCAGTTAGGATTGCGATATTGGAATGATACTTCATTGATGGGTAGCTTGTATGAAAAGTAAGCTTGGGATTGCATTTTGGGGTCACTGGGGTCAAGGTAACTGTTACTAAAAATATAAAAGATATTCCACTCAGTAACATCAGTTAAGAATGAGATATTGGAATGAAACTTCATGGGTAGGTAGCCTATATGACAAGGAAACTTGCGATTGCATTTTGGATCACTGGAGTCAAGGACAAGGTCACTGTTACTAAAATAGAAACACGGTTTTCGCTCAATAACTTCAGCTAGGAATGAGATATTGGAATGAAACTTCGTGGATAGGTAGCTTATATAAAAACGAGGATTGGAATTGCATTTGAGGTCACTAGGGTCAAGGTCAATGTCACTGCTACTAAAATAGAAAAATGGTTTCTGCTGTAACTTCAGTTAGGAATGAGATATTGGAATGAAGCTTTATGGGTAGGTATCTTTCAAACAAGTAATTGGGCATTATACGCTTTTAAATTTAACACATTACCTAATGCAGTAACGCATTACATTGCTGTTACGTTACATTATGCATTTACATGTTCATGTGTCACATTATTCAAGGAGAAAATTAACTATCCTCCACAAAAAAAAACATTATCACACAATGACCGGTAGTGGACATTGTATTGCATGCAATACTTCTTTTTGTTTTAGTTTATAATGTGTATATAATATATTATCATATGACGATACAAATAATGAATATTATTTGTTAGCGTTGTGTTAAATAAAAGTCATAAAAGATGAATTACGTATCTCGTGTTTATAAACCTAGTACCTCGTAGAAATTAGCAAAACGATTTAAACACATATTATAAACCCGGTAAAATAACGTGTCAATGAGTTCTGATATAACAGTAAACCTAGCGCAATAGAAGAAGTAGTGGTATTAATAGTAGTACTATTAGAAGTAGCAGTATTAGAAGTAGTAATATTAGAAGTAGCAGTATTAGAAGTAGTAATATTAGAAGTAGCAGTATTAGAAGTAGTACTATTAGAAGTAGCAGTATTAGAAGTAGTAATATTAGAAGTAGTAATATTAGAAGTAGCAGTATTAGAAGTAGTTGTAGAACAATAAGCAGTAATAGAAGTAGTAATATTAGAAGTAGTAATATTAGAAGTAGTAATATTAGAAGTAGTAGTATTAGAAGTAGTAATATTAGAAGTAGTAATATTAGAAGTAGCAGTATTAGAAGTAGTAATATTAGAAGTAGCAGTATTAGAAATAGTAATATTAGAAGTAGTAATATTAGAAGTAGTAGTATTAGAAGTAGTTGTAGAACAATAAGCAGTATGGCGGTGTGAATGTGATAATGAGGATACCAATCATCCATCTATCCATACGTCCGTCCGTGCGTCCGTCCATCTGTCTATCTTTCTAATCATCACACCCTCACGGGTAATTGTAAGCACCTGTGTATGTTAGTAGACCAGATACAATGATTAAAAGTAAGAAGAGGTGAGTAGTAGTGCGAAAGGTGTGTAACATAATATTGTGAAAAAAATAAAATCAGGATAAATCCAAAAGTTTCAATCTCAATAAAATGTTTTGTTCGTCTGTAGATCCATTTTCTTTTCATTTTGTTCGTCTGTAGATCCATTTTCTTTTCATTTTGTTGGTATGTAGATCCTTTTTTTTCTTCTTTTTCTTTACTGTCTGTCTATGTTCCTAGCCTGAGGACAGTTAACACTTAATACATTCACAGACTTTCTTGTCTTTCTGTGAAATTCAACAGAAGAAACGTCCTTCAAAAAAAAAAACTTCTTTCGTAAAATATCTGCAATATCTTTTTCCTGTGAAACTGTTTATATTAAGATCCGGTAAATATAATTATGTTATTCATATGCATATATATTTTAACTATAGATTAACATGTTTGATATATAATTCAAAAGTTGTCCCTCTTGTACAACACATTTCCGGAGTTACAGACGAGCAGAAGCTATTGTCGTTATCTATTAACAAAATACGTCAACTGCTTTAAACATATAAAGTATCGGTGAATTTCAATACACTATACATAGTTTTGATTATATATCACTATTCCATCATAGAAATAATTTCTGGATCCATAATAATATAATTTACAAAACAATGTGAGAAACATTCGTAAAGCTATTTGTGCTGTTATTATGCCAGTAGTACTGTTATCCACGTTATATGTAGGTCCTCGTCTTGTAGTACTGTAATTCACCTTATGTATAGGACTTCGTCTTGTCATACATTTATATACTGTAATTCACGTTATATGTAGGTCCTCGTCTTGTAGTACTGCAATCCACGTTATATGTAGGTCCTCGTCTTGTAGTACTGTAATTCACCTTATATGTAGGTCTTCGTCTTGTCATACATTTATATACTATAATTCACGTTAAATGTAGGTCCTCGTCTTGTAGTACTGCAGTCCACGTTATATGTAGGTCCTCGTCTTGTAGTACTGCAATCCACGTTATATGTAGGTCCTCGTCTTGTAGTGCTGCAATCCACGTTAAATGTAGGTCCTCGTCTTGTAGTGCTGCAATCCACGTTATATGTAGGTACTCGTCGTGTAGTACTGCAATCCACGTTATATGTAGGTCATCGTCTTGTAGTACTGTAATTCATCTTATGTGTAGGTCCTCGTCTTGTCATACATTTATATACTGTAATTCACGTTGTATGTAGGTCCTCGTCTTGTAGTACTTTAATTCACGTTATATGTAGGTTCTCGTCTTTTAGTACTGTAATCCCCGTTGTATGTAGGTCCTCGTCTTGTAGAACTGTAATACACGCTATATGTATGTCCTCGTCTTGTAATGCTGTAATGCACGTTATATGTAGGGCCTCGTCTTGTAGTACTGTAATCCACGTTATATGTAGGTCCTCGTCTAGTAGTACTGTAATCCACGTTATATGTTGTCCTCGTATTGTAGTATGGTAATGCACGTTATATGTAGGTCCTCTTCTTGTTATACAATTATGTACGGTAATCCACGTTATAAGTAGGTCCCCTTCTTGTTATACATTTATGTACAGTAATCCACGTTATAAGTAGGTCCTCGTCTTGTAGTACTGTAATTCACGTTATAAGTAGGTCCTCGTCTTGTAGTACTGTAATTCACGTTATATGTAGGTTCTCTTCTTGTTATACATTTATGTACGGTAATCCACGTTATAATATAGGTCCTCGTATTGTAGTACTGTAATTCACGTTATATGTAGGTCCTCTTCTTGTTATACATTTCTATTTACAAGCAAGCTTATATACATTTAAAACGAAACCACTTAGATTTGGGTGATATGTTGATGGGGATTATGAGTGA
>JAWPHD010018313.1:0-40468 GCA_037043455.1 Cyrtodaria siliqua | reverse complement strand
CAAACTCTGATATCCTCACATTGTAAACTCTGCCGTCCTCACATTGTAAACTCTGACATCCTCACATTGTAAACTTGACCATCCTTTCATTGAAACTCCGTCATCCTCACATTGTAAACTCTGCCGTATTCACTTTGTAAACTCGGTCATCCTCACATTGTAAACTCTTCCATCATAAACTACACCATCCTCACATTGTAAATTACACCATCATCATATTGTAATGCAATCATCACATTGTAAACTATGCAATCAATGCATTGTAAACTGTTTCATCCTCGCATTGTAAACTATACCCTTCTCACATTGTAAACTCTGCCATGCTCACATTGTAAAATGTGTCATCATCACATTGTAAACTCTGATATCCTCACATTTTAAACTCTTCCATCATCACATTGTAAACTCTGATATCCTCACATTGTAAAACCTTCCATCATCACATTGTAAACTCTGCCATCATCACATCGTAAACTCTGCAATCCTCACATTGTAAACTCTGATATCCTCACATTGTAAACTCGATCATCCTTACATTGTAAATTCGGTCATCCTCACATTGTAAACTCTGCCATCCTCACATTGTTAACTCTGCCATCATCAACTACACCATCCTCACATTATAAACTACACCATCATCACATTGAAAACTATGCCATCATCACATTGTAAACTATGCAAGCAATACATTGTAAACTGCTTCATCCTCACCTTGTAAACTATACCATCATCATATTGTAAACTCTGCGATAATCCTCATAGTGTAAACTCTGCCATCCTCACGTTGTAAACTTGATCATTCCCACATCGTAAACTCCGTCATCCTCACATTGTAAACTCTGTCATTCTCAAATTGTAAACTATACCATCCTCACATTGTAAACACTGCCATCTTCATATTGTAAACTTTGTCATCCTCACATTGTTAACTCAGTCATCTTCACATTGTAAACTTTGTCATCCTCATATTGTAAACTCGATCATTTTCATATTGTGAATTTTGTTATTCTGACACTGTAAACTATACCATCCTTACATTGTAAGCTATACCATCCTCACATTGTAAACTCTGCATCATCACATTGTAATCTCCGTCATCCTCATATTGTGAACTATGCCATCCTCACATTGTAAACTATGTCATCCTCACATTGTAAAATATGTCATCCTCACATAGTTAACTCTGCCATCCTAACATTTTAAACTTTCTCATCCTCACCGTGTAAACTATGTCATCTTCACATTTTAAAATATACCATCCTCACATTGTAAACTCTGCCACCCTCACATTGTAAACTCTACCATCCTCACATTGGAAACTCTGTCGTCGTCAAACTGTAATCTATGTCATCCTTACCGTGTAAACTTTACCATTTTCATATTGTAAACTATACCATCATCACATTGTAAACTTTGTCGTCCTCACTTTGAAAACTCTGCACCATCACATTTCAAACTATGCATCATCATATTGAAAACTCTGTCATCATCAAACTGTAAATTCTGCCCTCCTCAAATTGTAAACTCTGTCATCCTCACATTGTAAATTTACCATCCTCACACTGTAAACTCTGCATCCGCACATTGTAAACTATGCCTTTATGACATTGTAAACTATGTCATCATTACATTGAAAACTCGGTCATCCTCACATTGTAAATTATGTCATCCTCACATTGTAAACTCGATCATTCTCAGATTGTACATTTTGTCATCCTAACACTGTAAACTATACCATCCTTACGTTGTAAACTATACCATCCTGACATTGTAAACTCTGCATCATCACATTGTAACCTCTGTCATCCTCACACTGTAAACTCTGCCATTCTCACATTGTAAAGTCTGTCATCCTCACATTGTAAACTCTGCCATCCTAACATTGTAAACTTTGTCATCCTCACCTTGTAAACTATGTCATCGACACATTGTAAATTATGCCGTCCGCACTATAAACTATACCATTCTCAAATGGTAAATTATTCCATTGCTCACATTGTAAATTCTGCATCGTCACATTGTAAACTCTGACAACCTCACATTATAAACTCTACCATCCTCACATTGGAAAGTTTGTCATCCTCACATTGTAAACTAAGTCATCCTCACATTGTAAATTATGACGTCCGCACATTGTAAACTATACCATTCTCAAATGGTAAATTATACCATCCTCACATAGTAAACTCTGCATCATCACATTGTAAACTTCGTCATTTTCACATAGTAAACTCTGCATCATCACATTGTAAACTGTGCCATCCTCACATTGTAAACTATACCATATTCACATTGGAAAGTTTGTCATCTTCACATTGTAAACTATGTCATTCTCACATTGTAAATTATGCCATCCTCACATTGTAAACTATACCATTTTCAAATTGTAACCTATAGCATCCATTTATTGTAAACTATGTCATCCCCACATTGCAAACTACACCATTCTCAAATTCTAAACTATACCATGCTCACATTGTAAACTATGTCATCCTCAGATTGTAAACCCTGCATCATGACATTGTAAACACTGTCACCCTCTCATTGTAACTATAACTTTTTCATTCTCACATTTCAAACTCTGCCACCCTCACATTGTAAACTATATCATCCTCACGTTGTAAACTATGTCATCCTAACATTGTAAAGACTGCCATCATCACATTGTAAACACTGTCACCCTCTCATTGTAAACTATGTCGTCTTCACATTGTAAACTCTGCCATTCTCACATTGTAAACTTTGTCATCCTCACATTGTCAACTTTGTCATCCTCACATTGTAAACTATACCATTCTCACATTATAGTAAACTCTGCATCATCACATTGTAAACTATGCCATCCTCACATTGTAAACTATGCCATCCTCACATTGTAAACTATACCATTATCACATAGTAAACTCTGCATCATCACATTGTAAACTGTGCCATCCTCAAATTGTAAATTATAATATTTTCATTCTCACATTTTAAACTCTGCCACCCTAACATTGTAAACTATACCACTCTCACATTATCAACTATATCGTCCTCACGTTGTAAACTATGTCATTCTCACTTTGTAAACTCTGCCATCATCACATTGTAAACACTGTCACTCTCTCATTGTAAACAATATCGTCCTCACATTGTAAACTCTGCCATTCTCACATTGTAAACTATGTCATCCTCACATTATAAACTAAGCCATCCTCACATTATCAACTTTGTCATTCTCACTTTGTAAACTTTGTCATCCTCAATTTGTCAACTTTGTCATCAACTTTGTCATTCTCACATTGTAGACTATGCCATTCTCACATAGTAAACTCTGCATCATCCCATTGTAAACTATGCCATCCTCACATTGTAAACTATACCATTCTCACATAGTAAACTCTGCATCATCACACTGTAAACTATGCCATCCTCACATTGTAAACTCGATCATCCTCAAATTGTAAAATATACCATTCTGACATTGTAAACTATGTCATCCTCACATTGTAAACTATGCATCATCACATTGTAAACTTTGTCATCCTCATATTGTAAACTATACCATTCTCACGTTGTAAACCATATCATCCTCACATTGTAAAATCTGCATCATCACATTGTCAGCTCTGACACCCTCTCATTGTAAACTCTACCATCCTCACATTGGACAGCTTGTCATCCTCGCATTGTAAACTATGTCATCCTCACACTGTAAATTATGCCAATCTCAAATTGTAAACTATGCCACATCACATTGTAAACTATGTCATCGTAACATTGTAAACTATGTCATCCTCACATTGTAAACAGTGCCATCCTCACATTGTTAATTCTGTTATCCTTACATTGTAAACTATGTCATCTCACATAGCAAACACTGCATCATCACCTTGTAAACTATGCCATCCTCACATGGTAAACTATGCCATCCTCACATTGTAAATTTTGTCATTCTTACATTGTAAATTATGTCATCCTCACATTGTAAACTATGCCATCTTCACATTGTAAGCTATACCCTTCTCACGTTCTAAACTGTGCCATCCATACATTGTAAACTATACCATTCTCACATTGTAAACTTTGTCATCCTCACATTGTTAACTTTTTCATTCTCACGCTGTAAAATATGCCATCCTCACATTGTAAACTATGCCATCCTCACATTATAAACTTTGTCATCCTCCTATTGTAATTTATACCATTCTTACATTGTAAGTTATGTCATCCTCACATTGTAAACTATGCCATCTTCGCATTATAAGCTATACCCTTCTCAAGTTCTAAACTGTGCCATCCATACATTGTAAACTATACCATTCTCACATTGTAAACTTTGTCATCCTCACATTGTTAACTTTTTCATTCTCACATTGTAAAGTATGCCATCCTCACATTGTAAACTATGCCATCCTCACATTGTAAACTTTGTCATCCTCACATTGTAAATTATACCATTCTTACATTGTAAATTATGTCATCCTCACATTGTAAACTATGCCATCATCACATTGTAAGCTATACCCTTCTCACATTGGAAACTGTGCCATCTTCACATTGTAAACTATACCATTCTCACATTGTAAACTTTGTCATCCTCACATTGTTAACTTTTTCATTCTCACATTGTAAAATATGCCATCCTCAAATTGTAAACTATGTCATCCTCACATTGTAAACTTTGTCATCCTCCCATTGTAATTTATACCATTCTTACATTGTAAATTATGTCATCCTCACATTGTAAACTATGCCATCATCACATTGTAAGCTATACCCTTCTCAAATTGTAAACTGTGCCATCCTCACATTGTAAACTATGCCATTCTCACATTGTAAACTATACCATTCTCACATTGTAAATTATGCCATCCTCACATTGTAAACTATACCATTCTCACATTGTAAACTTTGTCATCATCACATTGTTAACTATTTCATTCTCACATTGTAAATTATGCCATCCTTACATTGAAAACTATGCCATCCTCACATTGTAAACTTTGTCATCCTCACATTGTAAATTATACCATTCTTACATTGTAAATTATGTCGTCCTCACATTGTAAACTATGCCATCATCACATTGTAAGCTATACCCTTCTCAAATTGTAAACTGTGCCATCCTCACATTGTAAACTATGCCATTCTCACATTGTAAACTATACCATTCTCACATTGTAAATTATGCCATCCTCAAATTGTAAACTATACCATTCTCACATTGTAAACTTTGTCATCATCACATTGTTAACTATTTCATTCTCACATTGTAAATTATGCCATCCTCACATTGCAAACTATGCCATTTTCACATTGCAAGCTATACCCTTCTCACATTGTAAACTGTGCCATCCTCACATTGTAAACTATACCATTCTCACATTGTAAACTTTGTCATCCTCACATTGTTAACTATTTCATTCTCACATTGTAACGTATGCCTTCCTCAAATTGTAAACTATACCATTCTCACATTGTAACCTATGCAATCCTCACATTGTAAACAGTGTCATCCTCACATAGTAAACTCTGGATCATCACATTGTAACCTTTGTCATCCTCACATTGTAAACTTTGTCATAAACATTGTCATCCTCACATTGTAAACTCGCCATCCTCAAATTGTAAAATATACCATTCTCACATGTAAACGATGTCAACCTCACAGTGTAAACTATGCATCATCACATTGTAAACTCGCTAACCTCAAATTGTAAAGTATACCATTCTCACTTGTAAAATTTGTCATCCTCACAATGTAAATTATACCATTCTTACATTATAAACGATGTCATCCTCACAATATAAACTACGCATCATCACATTGTAAATTTTGTCATCCTCATATTGTTAACTATACCATTCTCACATTGTAAACTATGTCATCCTCACATTGTAACAAGCATCCTCAAATTATTAACTCTACCAACCTCTCATTGTATACTATACCATTCTCACAATCTAAACTATGTCATCCTCACATTGTAAACTCTGCATCATCATATTGTAAATATTGTCATTCTCACATTGTAAACTATGTCATCGTAACATTGTAAACTATGCCATCCTTAAATTGTAAACTGTGCTATTCTCACATTGTAAACTATACCATACCCACATTGTAAACTATGCCATTCTTACATTGTAAACTATGCCATCTTCGCATTATAAGCTATACCCTTCTCAAGTTCTAAACTGTGCCATCCATACATTGTAAACTATACCATTCTCACATTGTAAACTTTGTCATCCTCACATTGTTAACTTTTTCATTCTCACATTGTAAAGTATGCCATCCTCACATTGTAAACTATGCCATCCTCACATTGTAAACTTTGTCATCCTCACATTGTAAATTATACCATTCTTACATTGTAAATTATGTCATCCTCACATTGTAAACTATGCCATCATTACATTGTAAGCTATACCCTTCTCACATTGGAAACTGTGCCATCTTCACATTGTAAACTATACCATTCTCACATTGTAAACTTTGTCATCCTCACATTGTTAACTTTTTCATTCTCACATTGTAAAATATGCCATCCTCAAATTGTAAACTATGTCATCCTCACATTGTAAACTTTGTCATCCTCCCATTGTAATTTATACCATTCTTACATTGTAAATTATGTCATCCTCACATTGTAAACTATGCCATCATCACATTGTAAGCTATACCCTTCTCAAATTGTAAACTGTGCCATCCTCACATTGTAAACTATGCCATTCTCACATTGTAAACTATACCATTCTCACATTGTAAATTATGCCATCCTCACATTGTAAAATATACCATTCTCACATTGTAAACTTTGTCATCATCACATTGTTAACTATTTCATTCTCACATTGTAAATTATACCATCCTTACATTGAAAACTATGCCATCCTCACATTGTAAACTTTGTCATCCTCACATTGTAAATTATACCATTCTTACATTGTAAATTATGTCGTCCTCACATTGTAAACTATGCCATCATCACATTGTAAGCTATACCCTTCTCAAATTGTAAACTGTGCCATCCTCACATTGTAAACTATGCCATTCTCACATTGTAAACTATACCATTCTCACATTGTAAATTATGCCATCCTCACATTGTAAACTATACCATTCTCACATTGTACACTTTGTCATCATCACATTGTTAACTATTTCATTCTCACATTGTAAATTATGCCATCCTCACATTGCAAACTATGCCATTTTCACATTGCAAGCTATACCCTTCTCACATTGTAAACTGTGCCATCCTCACATTGTAAACTATACCATTCTCACATTGTAAACTTTGTCATCCTCACATTGTTAACTATTTCATTCTCACATTGTAACGTATGCCTTCCTCAAATTGTAAACTATACCATTCTCACATTGTAACCTATGCAATCCTCACATTGTAAACAGTGTCATCCTCACATAGTAAACTCTGCATCATCACATTGTAACCTTTGTCATCCTCACATTGTAAACTTTGTCATAAACATTGTCATCCTCACATTGTAAACTCGCCATCCTCAAATTGTAAAATATACCATTCTCACATGTAAACGATGTCAACCTCACAGTGTAAACTATGCATCATCACATTGTAAACTCGCTAACCTCAAATTTTAAAGTATACCATTCTCACTTGTAAAATTTGTCATCCTCACAATGTAAATTATACCATTCTTACATTATAAACGATGTCATCCTCACAATTTAAACTACGCATCATCACATTGTAAATTTTGTCATCCTCATATTGTTAACTATACCATTCTCACATTGTAAACTATGTCATCCTCACATTGTAACAAGCATCCTCAAATTATTAACTCTACCAACCTCTCATTGTATACTATACCATTCTCATAATCTAAACTATGTCATCCTCACATTGTAAACTCTGCATCATCATATTGTAAATATTGTCATTCTCACATTGTAAACTATGTCATCGTAACATTGTAAACTATGCCATCCTTAAATTGTAAACTGTGCTATTCTCACATTGTAAACTATACCATACCCACATTGTAAACTATGCCATTCTTACATTGTAAACTATGCCATCATCACATTGTAAACTATGTCATCCTCACATTGCAAACTATACCATCCTCACGTTGTAAACTATGTCATCCTCACATAGTAAACTATACCATTCTCACGTTGTAAACTATGTCATCCTCACATAGTAAACTATACCATTCTCACGTTGTAAACTATGTCATCCTCACATTGTAACAATCATCCTCAAATTATAAACTCTGCCACCCTCACATTGTAAACTATACCATTCTCACAATGTAAACCATTCCAAACTCAAATTGTAAACTATGACACATCACATTGTAAACTATGTCATCGTAACATTGTAAACTATGTCATCCTCACATTGTAAACTGTGCCATCCTAACATTGTTAACTATGTTATTCTTACATTGTAAACTATGGCATCTCACATAGTAAACACTGCATCATCACCTTGTAAACTATGCCTGCCTCACATTGTAAACTATGCCATCCTCACACTGTAAACTTTGTCATCCTCACATTGTAAATAATACTATTCTTACATTTTAAATTATGTCATCCTCACATTGTAAACTATGCCATCCTCACTTTGTAAGCTATACCCTTCTCACATTGTAAACTATGACATCCTCACATTGTAAACTATACCATTCTCACATTGTTATCTTTGTTATCCTCACATTGTTAACTATTTCATTCTCACATTGTAAATTATGCCATCCTCACATTGTAAACTATGCCATTTTCACATTGTAAACTATGCCTTCCTCACATTGTAAACTATACCATTTTCATGTTGTAAAATATGTCATCCTCACATTGTAACGTATGCCTTCCTCAAATTGTAAACTATACCATTCTCACACAGTAAACTATGCCATCCTCACATTGTAAACTATGCGATCCTCACATTGTAAACAAAGTCATCCTCACATAGTAAACTCTGCATTATCACATTGTAACCTTTGTCATCCTCACATTTTAAAGTTTGTCATCCTCACATTGTAAACTATGCCATCCTCACATTGTAAACTATACCATTCTCACATTGGTATCTTTGTTATCCTCACATTGTTAACTATTTCATTCTCACATTGTAAATTATGCCATCCTCACATTGTAAACTATGCCATTTTCACATTGTAAACTATGCCTTCCTCACATTGTAAACTATACCATTTTCATGTTATAAAGTATGTCATCCTCACATTGTAACGTATGCCTTCCTCAAATTGTAAACTATACCATTCTCACACACTAAACTATGCCATCCTCACATTGTAAACTATGCGATCCTCACATTGTAAACAAAGTCATCCTCACATAGTAAACTCTGCATTATCACATTGTAACCTTTGTCATCCTCACATTTTAAACTTTGTCATAAACTTTGTCATCCTAACATTGTAAACTTTGTCATAAACTTTGCAATCCTCACGTTGTAAACTCGCCATCCTCAAATTGTAAACTATACAATTCTCACATTGTAAACTATGTCATCCACACATTGTAAACGATGTCATTCTCACATTGTAAACTATACATCATCACATTGTAAACTTTGTCATCCTCATATTGTTAACTATACCATTCTCACATTGTAAACTATGTCATCCTCACATTGTAACAATCATCCTCAAATTATAAACTCTACCAACCTCACATTGTTAACTATACCATTCTCACAATCTAAACTATGTCATCCTCACATTGTAAACTCTGCATCATCACATTGTAAACATTGTCATTCTCACATTGTAATCTATGTCATCCTAACATTGTAAATTATGCCATCCTTAAATTGTAAACTATGCTATTCTCACATTGTAAACTATACCATCCCCACATTGTTAACTTTGTCATCCTCTCATTGTAAATTATGTCATCCTCACATTGTAAACTATGCCATCCTCACATTGTAAGCTTTTCCCTTCTCACTATGTAAACTATGCCATCCTCACATTGTAAACTATACCATCCTCACATTGTAAACTATGCCATTTTCACACTGTAAACTATGCCTTTCTCACATTGTAAACTATACCATTTTCACATTGTAAAATATGTCATCCTCACATTGTAAAGTATGCCCTCCTCAAATTGTATACAATACCATTCTCACACAGTAAACTATGCCATCCTCACATTGTAAACTCTGCCATTTTTACATTGGAAACTATACCATCCTCACATTATAGACTATTCCATCCTCAAATTGTAAACTTTACCATTCTCACATTGTACACTATGCCATCTTCACATTGTAAACTATGCCATCCTCACATTGTAAATTATGCCTTCCTCACATTGTAAACTATGTCATCCTCACATTGTAAACTATACTATCCTCACATTGTATACTATGTCATCCTCACATTGTAAACTATGCCGTCCTCACATTGTAAACTTTGTCATCCTCACATTGTAAACTTTGTCATCAACTTTGTCATCCTCACATTGTAAACTCGGTCATCCTCAAACTGTTAGCTCTGCCATCTTCAAATTTTAAACTATACCATTTTCACATTGTAAACTTTGTCATCCTCACATTGTAAACTATGTCATCTTCACATTGTAAACTCTGCATCAGCACATTGTAAACTTTGCCATCCTAACATTGTAAACTGTACCATTTTCACATTGTAAACTATGTCATCCTCACATTGTAACATTCATTTTCAAATTATAAACTCTGCCACCCTCACATTGTAAACTATACCATTGTCACATTGTACATTATAAACATCACTCTTACATTATGAAATATGTCATCTTTATATTGTAAATTATGCCATTCTCACATTGTAAATCATACAATTCTAACATTGTAAACTATGCCATCCTCACATTTTAGACTAGCCATCCTCACATTGTAAATTTTGTCATCCTCACATTGTAAACTATACCATTCTCACATGGTAAAGTATGTCATCCTCACATTGTAAATTATGCCATCCTCACATTTTAGACTAGCCATCCTCACATTGTAAACTTTGTCATCCTCACATTGTAAACTATACCATTCTCACATGGTAAAGTATGCCATCCTCACATTGTAAACTATACCCTTCTTACACTGTAAACTATGCCATCCTCACATTGTAAACTATACCATTCTCACATTGTAAACTTTGTCATCCTGACATTGTAAACTATACCATTGTCACATTATAAACTATGCCATCCTCACATTGTAAACTATGCCATCCTCAAATTGTAAATTATACCATTCTCACAATGTAAAATATATCAAACTCACATTGTAAACTATCCCATCCCCAAGTTGTAAACTATACCGTTCTCACATAGTAAACACTGCTTCATCATATTGTAAACTCTGCCTGCCATGATCATATTGTAAACTCTGCCATGATCACATTGTAAACTCTGCCATCCTCACATTGTAAACTCGAGAACCCTCACATTGTAAACTCTGCATCCCCACATTGTAAACTCGATAAACCCCACATTTTAAGCTCTGCCATCATCAAACTGTAAACTCTGCCATTCTTACATTGTAAACTCTGGCATCATCACACTGTAAACTCTACCAAACTCACACTGTAAACTCTGCCATTATCACATTTCAAACTCTATCATCCTCACATTGTAAATTATGCCATCCTCACATTATAAGCTCAGTCATCATCACATTGTAAACTCTGTCATCCTTACATTGTAAATACTGTAATCCTCAAATTGTAAACTGTGTCATCCTCATTGTAATCTCTGCCATCCTCACATATTAAAATCTGCCATCCTCACATTGTAAACTCTGTCATCCTAACATAGTAAAGTATGTCATTCTCAGATTGTAAACTATGCCATCCTCACATTGAAAACTATACCATTCTCACATGGTAAACTTAGTGATACTCATTGTAAACTCTGCCATACCCACATTGTAAACTCTTGGATCATCACAGTGTAAACTCTGCCATCCTCAAATTGTAAACTCTGCCATCATCACATTGTAAACTTTGCATCATCACATACTAAACTCCGCCATCCTCACGTTGTAAACTCTGCCATCATCACACTGTAAACTCTGCATCATCACATTGTAAACTGTGTCATCCTCACATTGTAAACTATACCATTCTCACATTGTTAACTATGTCATCCTCAAATTGTAACTGACATTCTCAAATTAAAAACTATGCCACCCTCACATTGTAAACTATACGTAACACGTAAAAGCGTGCACATTTTAAGTGGCCCCCAGCGAGGCCGTGCCATAAGTTTAGTTTTGTGCTAATGCATATAAACGTATAGGTCTATCTTCCTTAAACGGCAAAATTGTATAAGGGGCCTCTCGTGTTGATTCAATACTGCTGATTTAGCCACGTTTGTCACGGACTGAACGGGGGAAATAATGGTTTGGGCGTAATGTTTGCTATAAAACCCATTGTCTTCTCGTTCTTGCCGGGATTGTCGATAGTTACTTTGTTGGAACAGAGATTGGACGGCAAAATTCACAGGCAACATGTGGTTAGTATTTATTTTATTAAATTTTATCGTACATTTGTATTCAGTGGGCGGCGCCATCTTGTTTGGCGGTTACGACATCCGGTAAGCTCGGATGTTTCTCAAACATTAACTTTAGACTAGCATATGATTTTGAAGTTACTTTATTAGATGTAATTATTGTAATTGATCATTAATTGTAGAACAATATTAATTTGATATTGGATAATAGGTGCATTAGTTAACGTTGGCGTATAACTCAGTGATTGTAATACACGATTGTTAACATTAGTTAACAATGAGATGAGTGACTAGGATAAATGTTCGACGCGTATGCATAGCGTTGTATAATGTGGTCATTAGTTGACATGCGTGCATGCATAACTCAGTGAGTGTAATATATGAGTGATTTGATAATGTTTATATTACATGTATTAGGGGCATTACTTAACAGCGACGTACATGGTGTATACATGGCGTTGTAGAATATGTATACATTGCTACTCATCATTAGTACAGCTTACATATATTTATTGAATAATGATTTGTTTGGGTAATGATAATATGCAAGATTGTTATGTTTGTCAACCGACATCTAAAACGTATGTATAATTACAGCCTAAGCCATCCAGGATATAAGCCATCCAGGATTGGAGATAAGCCATCCAGGTTTGGATATTCCGGAGTGGAGCTAAGCTTCCACGATTAACGTTTACGAGCGGTGGAGATGGTCCCCGTTCCTGCGCAGCATGGCCAGGTTTTTATTAACGACAACCCCCGGGACACAAGGTGGGCCCGTCATCAGTCCTCATTGGAGGAACATCACCCACAATCTCAGTGGAGGTTAACCATCATTACATCGCGTCATCAACCCTTACAGAAGGCATTTGATGACAATCATCCATTGAATTCGCGCATCATCATCTTCATGAGCTCTCGCGCATCCATCACAGTTATCGCGCTAGATCATAGATCAACATTGTTATAGCTTTAACAACACTTTAGTGTCTTATACATTCAGTATTTATAACAATACTAAGAACGTCTTAAACGTCCGTGAGAACATTCTTTTCATAGTTCATTTGTGTATTCGCTTGTATTTTTTTTTAGATAATTGTATATATATTAAACATATTTTAAAAGTTGCATTAAACTTATGTAAATGCATTCACCGTCATTGATTCTTTCCTGAGTTAGCCCAACCACTTTTCTTTAAAGGGACTACAGAGGCACTATGTATGGACGACCCGATGTATGATTTAAAGGTCATCCTGTGACAACTGGTTTTCATAGTAGTGGGATTTTGGGCGACTACGGGGGGAAAGAATCAATAAGTGATCTTTATTATGATATACTAAATCTCTACTTTTTGTTTTAGAATTGTGTACCACCCTCTGAGTCATCAAGGCGACTGTCGACGATCACGGTCACAGCTTGGAAGACGAGTCAAGACACGACAAGGGTAAGTCCAAACTGTTGTTTTGTACGTTCTTTCCTTGGCGCGAGGTCGCAGTGGTCTACACGATTGGGTCTGAGGCATTTTTGCTCAATAATTTGGGTGTTTGTTTTTACCTCCCTTGATATACCAATAGTATCCAATAAGGTTGGCGAACAAGACGTTCTACTCATGTTGTGACACACGAGTATACTTATATTGATGGGAGAAGTAAATATACATGTTCATGTTATACACATTTCTATGATTGTTTAAGATTTATGTCCAATATCAAATACAGATATTTTATGTAGTGTATATGTTTTGTGGAAGCTAGATACTATCGATACATAACCGTTAGTAGTTAGCGCTAGTACAAATGTGTATGTAACTTGTCCTATGATGATGCCCAGGTATTTACTGAGGACACAGTGACTTACCATTAGTAGTTAGGTGAGTAGAATTATTAGTGACGTGTGTATTGTAATTATTGTAGTTAGTAGTCCACAATGTCCATCGACATGACGTCTATAAAGGAACTTACGGAGATGGGTAAGGAGTTAGGGTATGCTGGAGAGGAGCTTAGAACCTTTGTTAAAGATGAACAGGCTCGGGAAAGGGAAATTAGACTTAAGGAAAGAGACTTAGCAAAGCAGGAAAGAGATAAAGAAAGTAGATTAGCTAAAGAGAAGCTAGATGCTGAGAAAGATAGGTTAGAAGTAGAAAGTAGATTAGCTAAAGGGAAGCTAGAAATTGAAAGTAGATTAGCTACAGAGAAGATAGAATTAGAAAGTAGATTAGCCAAAGAGAAGCTAGAATTAGAAGGAAGATTATCTAAAAAGAAGCGAGATGATGATAAGGAGAATGTAGAATTAGAAAGTAGAATAGCAAAGGAGAATCAAGAGTTAGAACATGAGAGGTTCGAAACAGATGGTAGACTAGCTAAGGCTAAGTCAATGATGGAGAGGGAGAAATCAGAGTTTGAGCATTAGTTAGCTTTAGAGTTGGAAGCAGCTAAGACACATAGTAAGGACAGTAAAACTGAAGGGAAAGATAGTTATTCTGGGAAGTTAAAAGGTTCGAAGTTACCATACTTTGATGCTGACAAAGATAACATGGACAGTTACTTGTTACGGTTCGAACGTTATGCTGAGTTACAGGAATGGACCAAAGATAAGTGGGAAGTTCATTTAAGTGCGTTATTGAGAGGCAAAGCCTTAGATGTATTTTCTAGATTTCCTAGTGTAGATGCTCTTGAATATGAGAAGTTAAAGGTTGCTCTTTTAAAGAGATTTGAGTTAACTGAAGAAGGTTTTAGAAAGCGGTTTAGAGCTTGCTTGCCTGAGAAAGGCGAGTCTTTTATTCAGTTCATTAGTAGATCTAGAAATTACTTAGATAGATGGTTAGAGTTAGGGAAGGTAGCGCAGACTTATCAGGGCCTCTTATATTTCTTGTTGCGGGACCAGCTATTCAATGTTTGTAGTAGAGATCTGTTCTTATTTCTGAAAGAAAGAAAACTAACTAGTGTAGATGAAGTGACAACACAAGCAGATCAGTTTGCCGAGGCTAGAGGTGGAGCTCATAATTTAGTGTCGAAATACAGAACTTTTAGAGATAGGCAAGGGGACGATCATAGTAATAAACAGAAAGGCCAGAGTGGAAACTATAGAGGTGGAAGTAGTTCGATGGGTGCTAGAGGAGGTAGCAATAGTCGTAACATAGGTAGACCTTTTATTCGTTGTCGTCACTGTAATGGGAATCATGCTTCACATGAGTGTAGGAAAGCGGTGAAAGTGTCCGCTGTCGTAGACAAATTTAGTGACAATAGTAGAGGGGACAACGATGGAGGGAGTCAGAACCAAGGTTTTTACAATCCATGGAATTTCGGTAGAAGTAGAGGTGGTCTAAACCGAGGTAGAGGTAGAGGCAGAGGTAGTAATAGTCCGGTTATTAAAACCGAGAGTAGTAGCTGTTGTGTTAAAGCGGATGGTGTAATGTCGAAGATCGGAACATGTCTCTTTCCGTATGCAAATCTTCCAACGGCAGATGGTAGAGTGAATGGCACGGACGTAATTGTAATGAGGGATACAGGTTGTACAGGTGTGGTAGTTAGGCGTAGTTTAGTTACGGATGACCAGTTGGTAGGTAAACAATCACCGTGTATGTTGTTAAATAAGTTTGTAGAGCACGTGCCAATAGCGAGAATAGATGTAGATACACCTTTCTTTAAAGGGACTACAGAGGCACTATGTATGGACGACCCGATGTATGATTTAACGATAGGGAACATAGAAGGTTCAGCACTTCCGGTAATGTCCGATTTTAGAAGTAGCATAAGTAATGCAGTAGATGCAGTAGAGACTAGAGCGCAGGTTCAGAAGCAAGCTCAGGCTTATAGAAAAATAAAGCTTCCTGCAGCCGTAGGTGACATATCCAAAGCGGAGTTTATAGAAGCACAAACTCAATACGAGTCATTAGGTCCTTGTAAGGTGAAGGCAAAAGATGGTGTAGTGAAGAAGTGTAAAGGGTCCGGTAGTTGTAAGTTTGTACATAAGAATAGATTATTGTACAGAGAATTTGAAGATAGTGGTGGTAGACAGTTTCACCAATTAGTGGTACCTACCCAGTATAGAACGACAGTGCTTAAGGTAGCTCATGAGTCGATTATGGGAGATCATTTAGGCGTAAAGAAAACGTCAGATAGAGTAGTGGCAGAATTTTATTGGCCAGGCGTTAGTGGAGATGTAACTAGGTATTGTAGGTCCTGCGATGTATGCCAAAGGACAGTACCAAAAGGTCGAGTGACCAAAGTACATTTAGGTCAGATGCCACTGATAGATACACCATTTAAGCAGGTAGCCGTAGACATAGTTGGACCAATTTTTCCAGTGTCGGATAGGAAAAATAGGTACATTTTAACCATGGTAGACTATGCAACACGGTATCCGGAGGCAGTAGCATTACCCTTAATTGAAACTGAGAGAGTAGCTGAGGCATTAGTAAATATGTTCAGTAGGCTAGGTGTACCAGAGGAAATGCTGACTGATTGTGGGTCACAGTTTACGTCAGAACTTATGGCTGAAGTAAGCAGGTTATTGTCTTTGCGTCAAATCATGACAACACCATATCACCCTATGTGTAACGGGTTAGTCGAACGATTTAACGGGACGTTAAAGCAAATGTTACGGCGTATGTATATAGAGAGACCCAAAGATTGGGACAAGTATCTCAATGCTTTATTGTTTGCATTTAGAGAGGTTCCACAAGAGAGTTTAGGATTTTCTCAGTTTGAGTTATTGTACGGTAGATCAGTTAGAGTTCCCATGAGGATTCTTAGAGATATGTGGGCAGGTGAAGTAGATAAGTATGAGGTTAAGACTATATATCAGTATGTTTTAGATCTGAAGGAGAAACTAGAGGAGACTTGTAAGATAGCTCAAAGTCAGTTAGTTAAGGCAAGTACCAAGTACAAACGGTACTATGACCAGAAAGCTAGAGCTAGGAAGTTTAAGATAGATGACCAGGTGTTACTGTTACTCACGACCGACAATAGCAAGTTGTTATTACAATGGAAAGGTCCGTTTTACGTTAGAGGGATAGTGAACACTATAGATTACCGTATCGAGATAAACGGAAAGTTAAAGACCTTTCATACGAATATGCTGAAAGAGTATATCAGTAGTACCGATAATGTGCAACAAGGGGTGTTAACTGTAGTTAATGTTGCAGTTATTGAGGATAATGAGGAAGACAGTAGTAAGGACACTAGTCCCATGTATTTTCCCACTAGTGTAGGTAGGGAGAAAGCAGCCGATGTAGACATATCGGGCATGCTTAGTGTAGAGCAGCAACGAGAGATGGGTAGTTTACTGTCGGAGTTCAGTGATGTCTTGTCCGAAAACCCGGGGCAGACAGATGGAGTGCAACATGATATTGTACTCACATCAGGGGAACCAATTAGAATTAAGGGGTATCCCATTCCATTTCACTCCCGATCAATTGTTGGTGAGGAGGTGAAAGACATGTTGAAATTAGATGTCATCGAACCTTCAAACGCCCCATTTTCATCCCCAGTCGTACTTATTAAGAAGAAGGATGGGTCAATTCGATTCTGCATCGATTTTAGACAGCTAAATAAACGTACCATCTTTGATGCAGAGCCAATGCCTAATATTGAGGAGGTATTTTCTAAACTTGCTGGATATTTGTATTTCTCCAAGTTAGACCTCAGTAAAGATTATTGGCAAATCCCACTTTCAGACCGAGCTAAAGAGATGTCTTCCTTCGAAACTTCGCAAGGACTTTTTAAGTTCAAGGTCATGCCCTTTGGTCTCGTAAACGCCCCAGCAACATTCTGTAGGTTGATGAGGAAAGTCCTTAAGGATTTGTCCAACACAGACAGTTTTGTAGATGACATCCTGGTGTTTACAACACATTTGAAGACCATATTAAGGCTCTACGTAATCTGTTGGAACGGCTACGCCGGTTTAAACTGACTGCAAAACCTAGCAAGTGTCACATAGGTTACGCAGATATAGAGTGTCTGGGTCATGTTGTCGGGAGGGATCAGAAATTGAAACCCAACCCCGACAAGGTTAAGGCAATTCAGGAAGCACCAAGACCCGAGACAAAGAAACAAGTTAGGTCATTTGTAGGGTTGGCGGGTTTTTACAGGAAGTTGATTCCAAACTTTTCGGCTATAGCTGCACCTTTGTCAGACTTGACAAAGAAAGGTCAACCCAATAGTATAACTTTGGGGGAAAGCCAGGAGCGAGCATTTGTCTCTTTAAAGGGGAGTCTGGTCAAAACCCCAATACTAAAATTACCTGAATTTGACCAGGAGTTTATCCTCAGAACGGATGCCTCCGATATCGGGGTGGGTGCAGTCCTACTGCAAGTGCAAGACGGGTGTAGTCTCCCCGTGGCTTACGCAAGTCGAAAACTACTACCCCGGGAATGTAACTACTCTGTTATCGAAAGGGAGTGTCTTGCAGTAGTGTGGGGTTTTAGTAAATTCCACCGATATGATTTTGGTAAGGAATTTGTCTTGGAGACTGACCACCAACCGTTAGCTTATATGAATAAAGCAAAGGTAGCTAACAGTAGGTTAATGAGGTGGGCACGGACTCTGCAGCCTTACCGGATGAAAATTAAAGCGATCCGAAGAAAGGACAATATTGGGGCAGACTATTTAAGTCGCCGCACATAATGACAGGTTTAATACAATAGTGTATTGCAGTGTATTGTACAATAGTAGTATATGTTACGACAGGGTAGTGTACACTTGTAGAATAGTGTTGAAATTATAATTACATATTATAGTTAGGTTATAACTGCAGTGGATGTTTTCCGGAAGACGGTCGTTGTACTGGCTGAAGGTTGCATCCCTCTGTAGTAATATTTAACATACTCAAGCGATTGAGCGATCAGCTTCTACGTTTTGTCCCTCATTTGCTCAGAAGAATTAATAGTTTCTTAACGTGTAAATATTAATTATCATTGTGTTGAATTTTAAAAAGTGTAGCACTTTCTTTAAGTGGGGAGATGTTGTCACAAAATGTCACGGGTAGAGCGTATTGGTCGTACATAGCTCTTGTAAGTTATCAGTTACACCATAATCTATTGTTCGAGTTGAAACAAATTCATGATATATTCATGTAACACGTAAAAGCGTGCACATTTTAAGTGGCCGCCAGCGAGGCCGTGCCATAAGTTTAGTTTTGTGCTAATGCATATAAACGTATAGGTCTATCTTCCTTAAACGGCAAAATTGTATAAGAGGCCTCTCGTGTAGATTCAATACTGCAGATTTAGCCACGTTTGTCACGGACTGAACGGGGGAAATAATGGTTTGGGCGTAATGTTTGCTATAAAACCCATTGTCTTCTAGTTCGCGCCGGGATTGTCGATAGTTACTTTGTTGGAACAGAGATTGGACGGCAAAATTCACAGGCAACATGTGGTTAGTATTTATTTTATTAAATTTTATCGTACATTTGTATTCAATGGGCGGCGCCATCTTGTTTGGCGGTTACGACATCCGGTTAGCTCTGATGTTTCTCAAACATTAACTTTAGACTAGCATATGATTTTGAAGTTACTTTATTAGATGTAATTATTGTAATTGATCATTAATTGTAGAACAATATTAATTTGATAACGGTGGATAATAGGTGCATTAGTTAACGTTGGCGTATAACTCAGTGATTGTAATACACGATTGTTAACATTAGTTAACAATGATATGAGTGACTAGGATAAATGTTCGACGCGTATGCATAGCGTTGTATAATGTGGTAATTAGTTGACATGCGTGCATGCATAACTCAGTGAGTGTAATATATGAGTGATTTGATAATGTTTATATTACATGTATTAGGAGCATTGCTTAACAGCGACGTACATGGCGTATACATGGCGTTGTAGAATATGTATACATTGCTACTCATCATTAATACAGCTTACATATATTTATTGAATAATGATTTGTTTGGGTAATGCTAATTATGCAAGATTGTTATGTTTGTCAACCGACATCTAAAACGTATGTATAATTACAGCCTAAGCCATCCAGAATATAAGCCATCCAGGGTTGGAGATACCATCCTCACATTGTAAATTATGTCATCCTCACATTGTAATCTATGCCATCCTCACATTGTAAACTTTGTCATCCTCAAATTGTAAACTACATGTACACCATTCTCACATTGTAAACTATGTCACATTGTAAACTATGTCATCCTCACATTGTAAACTATGCCATCCTCACATTGTAAACTATACCCTTCTCACATTGTATACTATGCCATCCTCACATTGTAAACTATACCATTCTCACATTGTAAACTTTGTCATCCTGACATTGTAAACTATACCATTGTCACATTGTATACGGTGCCATCCTCACATTGTAAACTATGCCATCCTCACATTGTAAATTATACCATTCGCACATTGTAAACTCTGTAATTCCCACATAGTAAACTCTGCTTTATCACATTGTACACTATGCCATCCTCACATTGTAAACTATGCAATCCTAACATTGTCAACTATACCCTTCTCACATTGTAAACTATGTCATCCTCACATTGTAAACTATACTATTCTCACATTGTAAACTTTGTCATCCTGACATTGTAAATATACTATTGTCACATTGTATACTATGCCATCCTCACATTGTAAACTATGCAATTCTCACATTGTAAACTATACCATTCTCACATTGAAAACTCTGTAATTCTAACATTGTAAACTCGGTCATCCTCACATTGTAAACATGGTCATCCTCAAATTATAATATCTGCCACCCCCTATTATAAACTCTTCCATCTTTACATTGTAAACTCTGCCTGACATGATCACATTGTAAACTCTGCCATGATCACATTGTAAACTCTGCCATGATCACATTGTAAACTCGGTAACCCTCACATTGTAAACTCTGCCATCATCAAACTGTAAACTCTGCCGTACTTACATTGTCAACGCTGGCATCATCACACTGCAAACTCCTCCATTCGCACACTGTAAACTATCCCATTATCACATTTCAAACTCTATCATCCTCATTGTAAAGCCCGCCATCCTCACATTGTAAAATATGCCATCCTCACATTATAAATACTGTCATCCACATTGTAAACTCTGTCATCCTTACATTGTTTACTCTGTAATCCTCAAATTGTAAACTGTGTCATCCTCATTGTAATCTCTGCCATCCTCACATTGTAGAATCTTCCATCCTCACATTGTAAACTCTGTCATCTTCACATTGTAAACTATGTCATCCTCAGATTGTAAACTATGCCATACTTACATTGTAAACTATACCATTCTCACATTGTAAACTCTGCCAAACATACATTGTAAACTCTGGGATCATCACACTGTAAACTATACCATTCTCACATTGTAAACTCTGTTATCATCATAGTGTAAACTCTATGATCAACACACTGTAAACTATACCATCCTCACATTGTAAACTCTGCCATCCTCATATTGTAAACTCTGCCATCCTCACATTGTAAACTATGTCATCCCCACATTGTAAACTATACCATCCTCACATTGTAAACTCTGCCATCCTCACATTGTAAACTATGCCATCCCCAAATTGTAAACTATACCATCCTCACATTGTAAATTATACCATTCTCACATTTTAAACTCTGCCAAACACACATTGTAAACTCTGGGATCATCACACTGTAAACTATACCATTCTCACATTGTAAACTCTGCCATCATCATAGTGTTAAACTCTGGTATCATCACACTGTAAACTATACCATCTTCACATTGTAAACTCTGCCATCCTCACATTGTAAACTCTGCCATCCTCACATTATAAACTATGTCATCCCCACATTGTAAACTATACCATCCTCACATTGTAAACTCTGCCATCCTCACATTGTTAACTATGTCATCCCCACATTGTAAACTATACCATCCTCACATTGTAAACTCTGGGATCATCACACTGTAAACTATACCATTCTCACATTGTAAACTCTGCCATCATCATAGAGTAAACTCTGGGATCATCACACTGTAAACTATACCATCCTCATATTGTAAACTCTGCCATCCTCACATTGTAAACTATGTCATCCCCACATTGTAAACTATACCATCCTCACATTGTAAAGTATACCATACTCACATTGCAAACTCTGCCAAACACACATTGTAAACTCTGGGATCATCACACTGTAAACTATACCATCTTCACATTGTAAACTCTGTCATCATCACATTGTAAACTCTGTCATCATCATAGTGTAAACTCTGCATCATCACATAGTAAACTCTGCCATCCTCACATTGTAAACTCTGCCAAACACACATTGTAAACTCTGGGATCATCACACTGTAAACTATACCATCCTCACATTGTAAACTCTGCCATCATCATAGAGTAAACTCTGGGATCATCACACTGTAAACTATACCATCCTCATATTGTAAACTCTGCCATCCTCACATTGTAAACTATGTCATCCCCACATTGTAAACTATACCATCCTCACATTGTAAAGTATACCATACTCACATTGCAAACTCTGCCAAACACACATTGTAAACTCTGGGATCATCACACTGTAAACTATACCATCTTCACATTGTAAACTCTGTCATCATCACATTGTAAACTCTGTCATCATCATAGTGTAAACTCTGCATCATCACATAGTAAACTCTGCCATCCTCACATTGTAAACTCTGCCAAACACACATTGTAAACTCTGGGATCATCACACTGTAAACTATACCATCCTCACATTGTAAACTCTGGGATCATCACATTGTAAACTCTGGGATCGTCATAGTGTAAACTCTGCATCATCACATTGTAAACTCTGCCATCCTCACATTGTAAACTCTGGGATCATCACATTGTAAACTCTACCAAACACACATTGTAAACTCTGGGATCATCACACTGTAAACTCGGTCATCCTCACATTGTAAACTCTGGGATCATCACATTGTAAACCCTGCCATCATCACATTGTAAACTCTGTCATCATCATAGTGTAAACTCTGTCATCCTCATAGTGTAAACTCTGCATCATCCCATAGTAAACTCTGCCAGAGTTTACAATGTGAGGATGGCAGAGTTTACTATGTGATGATGCAGAGTTTACTATGTGATGATGCAGAGTTTACACTATGATGATGACAGAGTTTACAGTGTGATGATGGCAGAGTTTACAATTTATAGGTCTATAGGTGAGCTATAATTCCGTAACAAGACCAAACAAAAAACGATGTGTGTTTAGGCATTTACGCACGCATGAACACATATGTACACACACGTACACATGCACTCCCGCATGCCCGCACGCACTCACGCACGCCCGCACGCACGCACGCACGAACGAACGAACGGACGAACGAACGCACTCACGCACGCACGCACGCACGCACGCACGCACATACACACACACACACACACACACACACACACACACACACACACACACACACACACACACACACACACACACACACACGCACGTACACACACACGTACATACATATACACACACACACGCACTCACTCACACACCGTAAACACACACATTTAGACAAGTACACAGATGTACAAACACGTACACGCATGTACACAAACACACGCATAAATAATCTTACTGAGTTGATGAGCCGTTAAACAATATTCAATTCAAGTCATGCAGTGTAGCCACATGTGCATACCGCAAGGCCATATGTACACGCACATTTTACATGCAGGATAATACATTATGTTCTGTTGTTGTTTCTTTTTTTCCGTTCGTTTCAATTAAATGCAACTAAAACACATTATCATGATTTAACGCGTATTCATACACATTAATATTCTTTCAAAACGTCTCCAGTACCTTTAATATACCTAAATGTATTTTTGCGATTGCACTCAGGTAAACCCAGTGAACAAATGCATTTGGCGGGAAATGTAGCAGGAATGAACACCAACAAGTCAATACAATTGACAAAAGGTTGCACTACTTTGACACACCTAGACTGTATTGTTGTCTTGACACCTGTAGGTCGACTGGATTAATTGACTGGGGTTTGTTCTCTCAAATTCATGGAGCCTGTCAATTATGTTCAGTGTTCTGTTTTTACAGAACTTGTGAGCGCGGTTGGCGTTTTAAAGGTGCTCTAGGCGTCTAAAGGAGGGTTTAAAGGGGCGTTTTAAAGCAGCGCTGGGCGTTTTAAACGGGACTATTGTGTTCCACCGTTAATGACAACGTATTCATACACTAAACACATTCTAGCAAATAGTTCCGAACCGCCATTCAAATTCTACTGGTATAACAAGCAATATATACATAACTATATGCACTATATATGTGTAGGCATATATATACTTAAAATCACCAGGATACTGGGTCTCTCAATTTGAACACATTTGTTGGGACCACCATGAAATAGTGTGAATATACGTCTTTGGTATTTATTTATGAATTAAGTACACCTATGGGTATTTATGTATCCCCATTTAGTCGTAACTTAACGGGTTATTCAACTGTTAACGCCTTTTATTCTCAAACCATAATACTGGGTCTGACCCAACATTTTTGCTGGGTCTTGTTAAAATATATATATATATACCGCATCACTAGTTTATTGGCTCATTGTGAATTTCCCAATATATTGGGTCCTGAACTCTGACCTCTGATTGGATAAACAGTATATATATACACACTTAGCAAATTATCAAGGGGAGATAACCCCTACTTTGTGGGACCAATAAACGTGTAAAATAAGTTATGTGCGAGAGGCTTAATTAGGTAAATGTAGTTCTGTTAAACATGCATGCATTACTGGGTAGTTGAATTGTTGGGTCAAGACCCAATAGGCAGATTGAGGAGCTAATAGCAAGGTAAGGACCCAATATATCGAGTGTAAAAATAATGTTTGACCCAATAAACTGGTGTCTTTAAAACTATATATATATATATATATATATATATATATATATATATAAGAGAATAAAATTCAGAACAGCGAACATTCTGTAACGTGGGATCTATAAGATACAAGTACAAACATTAAATATTATATGTGGAGAAAATTGTGTACAAACCACTTACCAGCGGATTCGAACCCGCACCTAGGACACCAACTTCGACACAGTGCCTCGCACAATAGCCGACGCCTTAGACCCTCGGCCACCTAGCCAACCTAAAAATATTGGTTTCGGTGGACGGGTGATACTAAGGTCGCACTACTGAACGTGTCGGATATCTTCGTGCCTTTCCGTCAAATAACGACAACCATAGCGTATAATTTATACGATAGAGGATTCACTTTACATGATTATAACCTCAGGTATATATACAACATTTTACCATAGAAAGACGCCAAATCATACTGATACACTGAATTTAGATATATTATTATTATATTATTTGCGAGAAAATTAAATTCAGAATAGCCAACTTTCTGTAACGTGGGATATATAAGATACAAGTACAAACATTAAATATTATATGTGGAGAAAATTGTGTACAAACCACTCACCAGCGGATTCGAACCCGCACCTAGGACATCAACTTCGACACAGCGCCTCGCACAATAGCCGACGCCTTAGACCCCTCGGCCACCTAGCCAACCTAAAAAGATTGGTTTAGGTGGACGGGTGATACTAAGATCGTACTACTGAACGTGTCGGATATCTTCGTGCCTTTCCGTCAAATAACGACAACCATAGCGTATATTTTATACGATAGAGGATTCACTTTACATGACTATAACCTCAGGTATATATACAGCATTTTACCATAGAAAGACGCCATATCATACAGATACACCGAATTTAGATATATTATTATTATATTATTTGCGAGAGAATTAAATTCAAAATAGCGAACTTTCTGTAACGCTAGGATCTATAAGATACATAATAATATAACAACACATAAAAGGTTATATGGCGCCTAACAGGAATGAGCATGCCAGGCTCATCCACTATTTACATCAAGATAAAATATGGAGAATGAGCCTCGAACCTTCTAACCTGCAGAACTGCAGAATTGCTGCAAATTCTATAGTAAAACACTCTATTTACTATGGAGCCACGTTTCGACGTTTGCATACGTGGTATCATGATGAAGACATTGACTGAGCATGATAAACAAGAGGTCAAGGACCTTGAAGCTCTACTGATAGGTTTTTAATACCTAGATTAGCATTCCTGTGAAGTTTCATGAAAATCCGTCAAGTAGTTTCATAGGGTAAGTCCTACAGGTTTTTATTTGGCCATGTTTAATGTCAAATCAAAATAATTTTTGACAAGGATCAACATCATGTCATACTGATCATTTTAGAAAAAGTCCCATATCAATATCACTTATAGTTTTCAAGATGTAGTCTCAACAAACTTGTATTTTGAAAATCTATTTTTAGCCATAGCGGCCATCTTGAATTTTTGGCCGACCTAAACTTTTGCTAAGATCAATAAGACATCAAGAGCAACATTTCTGTGAAGTTCCATGAAAATCCGTCGAGTAGTTACAGAGGAGTAGTCGCTACCATTTTTTACTTGATAACTCTTAACGAAGATGGCCGCTGACGGCCATGTTTAATATCAAATCAAAACAATTTTCGACAAGGACAAACACCCTGACATGCTGATCATTTTAGAAAAAGTCCCATATCAATATCACTTATAGTTTTCAAGAAGTAGTCGTTACAAACTTGTTTTTTCAAAATCTATTTTTAGCCGTGGCGACCATCTTGAATTTCCGGCCGACCTGAAGTTTTGCTTGCATCAATTAGACATCAAGAGCAACATTCGTGTGAAGCTTCATGATCCCATATCAAGTCCCATATCAATATCACTTATAGTTTTCAAGAACTAGTCGTTACAAACTTGTTTTTTGAAAATCTATTTTTAGCCGTGGCGACCATCGTGAATTTTCGGTCGACCTGACGTTTTGCTAGGATCAATTATACATCAAGAGCAAGATTCGTGTGAAGCTTCATGAAAATCCGTCGAGTAGTTACAAAGGAGTAGTCGCTAACATTCGTTACTAGAAAACTCTATGTAAACAAAGATGGCCGCTGACAGCCATGTTTAACATCAAATCAAAACAATTTTCGACAAGGACTAACACTATGACATGCTGATCATTTTAGAAAAAGTCCCATATCAATATCATTTATAGTTTTCAAGAAGTTGTTTTTTGAAAATCTATTTTTAGCCGTGGCGACCATCTTGAATTTCCGGCCGACCGAAAGTTTTGCTAGGATCAATTAGACATCAAGAGCAACATTCGCGTGAAGCTTCATGAAAATCCGTCAAGTAGTTTCAGAGGAGTAGGCGCTACAAATTTTCATTATATAACTCTATGTAAACAAAGATGGCTGCTGGCAGCCATGTTTAACGTCAAATTAAAAAAAAATCGACAAGGATCAACATCATGTCATAGTAATCATTTTAGGAAAAGACGCAATTCAACTAATTTAGGCGGTGGGGTGTTTCAGTTACCATACATTAAATATGTAACAGGGTCGTTTCAAATGTTTGTAGACACGTACAATTAATGGAACATTCTCACAAGGTGAATGTATAATGCCCCTCATGCTGATATCAGGCCATGAGTTTCTTTTTTTTTTAACATGGCAACACATGCAACAGAAGCATTTAAAACAACATTTTATGGATGACCTGATCACGAATCACAATGTTTTTTGCAAACTTCAGCACATTGAAAAGTGGATGGACACTTAATCAAATTGAAGACTTTATATTAAGAGGATCGCTCAGTTAGTAAAACAAATCTTCCCTGAGGCACTTTGAATATACTGATTAGCTAAAAGCACTGGACATAAAGTTGAATTTTACTGCAGACAACACAAAACTATTTTTAAGATGTTAATTTTAAAGTAATGGATTAATTTCATATTGGTCTAAAGAAATCTCCATATATTCAAGAACAGTTGTGCCAAGTTTAAATTAAATCCATGAATTGGGAGATACCATTTTTTTCTACACCTGCAGTAATGTATATAACAAGTAGACATTTTCAATTAGTTATGCTTTTATAGTATAACTCCCGCTTTAATGTTGCTATCGTTACAAAAAAATGCTGTATTTCTCCTAACAGTAGCGCACGGGTACTATGCAATATGCAAGGGTGGCGCTCTTATTATGGTTCAAATTTTCAATATATTTACTCTCCTTTTCAGACTGTTTCCTTATAGAATTACTGTACGCCGATCTTTTACTATGGATTTTTGAAGGAGGTAAATTAAAACAGGTGGGGCGCTTTTATTCGGGAAGACGCTACTAATATGGGGAAATACGGTAAATGGTTATTAGACAGAAATATGAAAGTATTTTGTACAATATATTTTAAGACAATGGATTTGACTAACATATACATATGTGTAGATGTTTTCTTAAATAATGACACTGACCTTGACATAAATGGTTAACAAAAACAGCACCAGTAGTTCATGCATATAAAACCTAATGCCTGCATATGTTAAGGCACATCTACAAGTTGACCGCACTAATTCGTTTGTCTAGACCAAGTAATAAAACTATATTGTCTCAAACCTTTTACATAACATTATAATAGTATAAAGAACTCACTTTCAAGTCGTTAGACTCAAACGTAAGACCAAGTGTTTACGGGTAGAGCGCGATCACATTTTCACTTCGTAATTTTGTGTAGTAATATTTTCTTACATTTATACTTTTTCACACATATAGTTACAGCGGTATATGTATGTCTATATCGGAAATACAGTTGGGTAAATATCTGTATCAGAATGACAATATTGTAACTCTTAGCCCGCTATGAATGCATAATGGACTGTCCTTTCTTTAAATTTAGACCATTCCATTTATGTCACAAATGGGTGTTTTTGAGAAATGACTGATGAGCAGCCAGACAATGTAAATCCTGATCAGCCTGCGAGTTACTCGCAGGCTGATAAGGGCTTACAATGGACGCAAAGGCTGTTGTAGTCGCCCTTAGCAGGCTAAGGGTTAATATCTGAGCTTTTATAAAATATCCAAACAGAATTTTAACGTCTAGTTCCGAGCTGTCAATTAAACTTTAAACTATATCATTACGTGGTCCCGCCTTAATTCCATTAAGCGATGGAAAAGCTTACGGATATTTCGACATTAAAACACGTTTAAAAAACATTTTTTACTGAAAAAAAAATCAAAAACCTGTTCAAAATTACCTATTAAATATTTTAATTGTACAATATGCAAACATTTAAGACGAAAATATTGTTTTATTTCATATCCCAGCCAACCCCGATTTCACTTTTTGGAGAAGAGGTGGGATGGGGTATGAAAGTTAATACTCCGACCAAGTAATGTACCCTAAAGATTTGACCCAGTCAAGAGTACATGAGGTATTTACACCTGTAACAGAAGCACATGTTGTCTTACAAATAATGTTAAACAGAATGGAGCAGGTGAATGTTTGTGAGAACTAATAACCCATGACAAATAAAGGGCGGAGCTACAAACTGAATGCCGGAAGTATGCATTAAGTGCTCGTTTTTCTAATACAATCTCGTTTCGGACTTGTCGTGTTAAGATTTGTACTCCCTCAACACAATGTATAGAATGCACTTTGGATAGGAAAGCTAACGTATGTATACATATGTACCAGAACATGCATTTTGTGTCAAAATAATAAATACAGCCCAACATAACTGAATCACCAAATAACTTAAAACAATAGGTTAATATGTAATAACAAAACTGCCAGTGAAAAATATGTCGCCAATATTTCTTAAAGCACTGCTCAGATCTCGTGAAAATAAACAATAAATAATAAAACGCTATTTACATGTTGTCAATAGTCCCATAGTTCCCTAACATAGTGTTCAATTTGTCTTACAACAACAAAGGCTGATATAAAAGTATTTCTTTGTAATTCACTTAAACTTTCCAAATATAAAAGTAATTTAAGGACTCTTCTGCGACAAGGACTATCACAACCTGACTTCTATGGTGATGTGATTTATAAACTTCGTAAGATTCATGGTCATGATCACTTTCATACTATCTTTGTTAAACTTTTTAACAAGTTTATCAAAAGAGGTTATGACCCTACCATTTTATAACGTACTGCATGCTTGGTGGTGGACCCTTTTCCAGTTGGCCACTATGCTTTTCTCTTTAATTGTACGATGACCGGACAGGCTGTGGACCCTATGATGACGCCTCCCATTGGGACGGTGGCGTTTGATGTTTGTCTATAATCTTTCCTGTCGTGCCCTTAATGGTTTATTCTCTTGTTGTTCTGGCTTCTGCCAAGTCATTGAGTACCTTCATTGTGGCTTTCTAGGCTATTGTTTTTTTAGTATTATATTTACACGAGCATATTTGTGTTTTACTTATATTGCCTATTGATGCTGCCTTGTTGGTTAGAGATGAAATCATGGCGGGGATTTCTTTATTTACACTGTCATGTTTTAATGGGTTGAAGTAAGGTAAGTGTGAGGTTTGGTGCACCCTAGAACCGGTTTAAACCCCCAGTGGCCTGCTTTGCCACTGACCGTTCCAAGGCGGTAGCCCTATTGTCAACCCTTTTGTGTTTGTGATGTCGTTTGCATTTTTATTACTTTTGCCTTTTCGTTTGTCTGTTTGCGTGTTTTTTTTGTGTTTTGTGGTTGACTGTCGTCCATGAATGCTGCTTTCCCTGTCCGATATTTTTATCCTTCTTTCATTTATTTTCCTTTAGAAGTCCTTACTGACTGTTTACATATGTAGCCCCACTATCAAAGTTAATATTTCTGATCTTTCATTAAAATGAACGAAGTTCTGCCTGAATAAAAACATGCTTGACTGTCAATAAATGTGCCGAGTTCAACGAGTTTGGGCAGCCAAAGAGACTACAAAAAAGACTTCCGGCGAAGGAATGCAGCAGAAAAGAAATTCATACAAAATAAGCAAATATGGTCACTACGGTATGCTTCAAATCGATATACCTAATGTTGTTGGTCATCACAAAGTAATTGCTAGACAAGAAGGGTCAGTTGTGTTAGATCTGAAAGTGGATGATGAGTTTAATGATTTGGTGACACAAGCGTTACAACAATGGAAAAGCTTACTCGAAGCTATCTCAAAATGCATTCAAAACACTGACAGAATTATCTGATTTCCCAATTCATAAAATTCAGAAGATTTTAGGAGGTTGTGTGGGATATTGCAGTAGACCTGATGATTTGGTTAATAATCTTGAGTTAGTATGTGGAAGTATCAAATCGGGAAATAATAGTCCAAAGTTGACGAATACAGGTATTAGCATGTTCGATGACCCGGAGAACACGAGCAACTGTTTTCTAAATATTTCAATTAATCTAATTATTATTATAATGAACAAAATTAAAAGCAAGGAGGAATTAATTAGTTACTTGACTCGACAAGCGGCAGCATACAGACTAATTTATAAATTATGCAGTAGATTTAACACAGGGTTACAAATCACAAGTGGGATAATTGGTTGTACCGCCGCATTGGTATTAATCCCCGCAGTTCCTGTTTTCACAGCTATCGTTGGAGCAATTCCCACAATAATTGCAGTTTTGATGAACACAACTAAACCAGCAGAGAAAAAGGTTTTATTAAAATCATATCATAGGAGTTTCAAGCAACTTCTTTCATATGTGCAAACATTTAATATGCCGGATGGGGAGATAATCCCATCATGCTTTTATATAATACTCCACCTGCAGCAAAATGATAGTTTTACTGAGCCCCTGGAAAGGTATATTGAAAAGTATAAATTAAATGGTTACTAAGCATCCGTCAAAGTTAAATGGTTGCTAGTTCTTTTTCAACCTGTTTCCACATATTATCGTATTTGTCTCTAGTAGCTTTTGTCTTAATTGTTGTTTTTTCTTGTTTTATTTCTAATAGCTGGAATATCTTAAATTTAATTACTCTTTTCCGGCCTCCTATCTTATCTAAACAATTTGTAGTCTTGTAAAACAAATCCTCGCAGCTCTGCTTATCTATTGGGGATAGATTGTACCCTCCCAAAAGTTTTCTAAAGATTTCTTCTATGATAAACGCTCTTCTTACGATCTCCCCGATAATCTACATCAAGATTTGTGGGTCTCACATTCGAAACAAATACGTTCCCCATCAAAAAAGTGCTATTACAATTTGCGCATGCATATGTGCAATTGTAACAAAGTTTATACCCAACACAATCTTTACAGTGTGTCTTTTTGTGGAAAACCATAAACAATCCATGCAAAATTCAGAAGAATCAAAAACACCTAATAATCTCTTACAATATATACAGCTCATCATACAATATACTATTATTATTATTTATTTAATTCAGGCTTAAAAGAATAAGAATAGTATAATATTATATGACATACAAAGATGATATAGAAAGTCTCAGGAAGGATTGCGAAAAGCAGGCTTTGTTAGATCTGGAGGGTACAAATAAAATTGAGAGAGAACTATTATTTTTTGCAAACTTCAAGGATTTGACTGAAAAGACTATAACCGAAGCCCAAAAGATGAAACTACCATGGAAAATAAGAAAATATGATGTAAAAAGATTATACAAATTGCGTGATAAAATGATGACACGAGCGACTAACGGTCCCATAACTAATTAATGTTTTTATTTATTACTACGGTAAGTTATTGAAAGAGGAAATTGATATTATTTTTTATGCTGGTTAAATTAATTAATCAGGGCTTAAAGAATTCCGTATTATATATATTATATAATGAGCGTAAAAGAAATCGAAAGATCCCCGAAACAATATAGTAAGGTTTTTTCTGCGGGTATTGGTGATAGATTAAGTCCACTCGCTCAGCTACAAACAGTTACAGAATTCCTCAAGGTGGAATTACAAAGGACGGGTGGTTTAAAATTGAGTGTTGCTTTGAAAATGACTTTCGCTAAATCAGCTAAAACGTCAATGAATACATTCAAAACAGCTTACTTTACATCAAAGGCGGAAATAATCTTAAATGAAAAGGATATCAAGGGTGCTTTAGAGACAGCGACTGATGAAATTATGAGTAGAATTGGAAGCTGGCTCTCTGAGGGAAGTGGTTGGGTAAATGAATCAGTAGATATGCATTACGTAAACAGGGTGAAGTATAAGCCTTTAAAGAGGCTCTACATATATCTGTTTGTCCACCAATTGATATAAACTTTACTTAATTATAAAGAGGACTATGATAAGGGTAAATGGCAATAATTTCACCCCATGTAATATGCGATTTGCTGGGGGAAAACAGGATTGAAAAGATCGGATTTTTGAAATTGTATTCGTAATTGTTTTAGACAAGCCGATTGCGGAGATTTTCGATCTTATTCGTTTACAATCGGAACTGCCTCGTCGGATTGGCGAAGAGTTCCGATCGATTCGTTTACTATCGGAACTGCTCCGAATAGTTTGTAATCGCATTGGGCATGTCCGAAAAAATCGGAAAAAATCGTATTTCTCCGGCAGGAATAAACGGCAGGGCAGCATTTTATTCAAGATATTGTTTTGATCATAATTAATAATTTACAGAACTGGAATACGAACCATGTTTCTTCTTAGAAAACTCATAAATGCAGTAATATTGAGTATTTAATATTTTACATTAAAAATCGCGTATATATAGATAGTGCCTCTTTGAGGGGCTGCTCTTATTTAGAGTTACCAAAAGAACTTTCTCACCACATGAAAGGTCTAATACATATAAAAAATGAAAAAGATGAATGCTTCAGATGGTGCCATTTGGCATAAAAAGTTCCTGCTGCAAAAGATCCCCAAAGAATAACAAAATACAAAAAACAAATTGTTGATCTTGTTTACAGCGGAATTACATTACATTAAAGCAAATACCAAAAATAGAAAAACAAAACAGTATATGTTTTATTATATCTGGATACCAAAAAAGTGGGGTGTATTTATTCCTCTGTACGTTTCAAAAAACAAAGTTGAAGAAGAATGCGATATGCTTTTGACTGTTGAAGAAGAAAAAAATCATTATGTATTGATAAAGGATTTCAAAAGTTTAATGTTTAATCAAACATTATACAAAGGGAAAACATGGTTCTGTAAACATGCCTGGAATGCTTTACATTAGAAAAAGTCTTGGAAAAACATAAACCTGATTGTCCTTCTCTGAATGGCAAGCAAGCAATAAAAATGCCATTTGCGAGTGAAAACGTTTTTCCTTAAGTTAAAAAGTTTATCAAAAGAGGTTATGACCCTATCATTTTGCAACTTACTGCATGCTTGGTGGTGGACCCTTTTACAGTTCGCCACTATGCTTTCCTTTTTAATTGTACGATGACCGGACAGGCTGTGGACTCTATGATGACGCCTACCTAAAGCCCATTGGGACGTTGGCGTTTGATGTTTGACCATGATCTTTCCTGTCGTGCCCTTATTGGTTTATTCTCTTACTGCTCTGGCTTCTGCCAAGTCACTGAGTACCTTCATTGTGGCTTTCTATGCTATTGTTTTTTTATTATATTTACACGAGCATATTTGTGTTTTACTTATATTGCCTATTGATGCTGCCTTCTTGGTTAGAGATTAGATCATGGCGGGGATTTCTTTATTCACACTGTCCTGTTTTAATGGGATGACAGTAGGGTAAGTGTGAGGTTTGGTGCACCCTAGAACCGGTTTAAACCCTCAGTGGCCTACTTTGCAACTGACCGTTCCAAGGCGGTAGCCCTATTGTCAACCCTTTTGTGTTTGTGATGTCGTTTGCATTCAGTATTGCCTTCTTGTTTGTCTGTTTTGGTTTGTTTCTGTGTTTTGTGGTTGACTGTCCTCCTTGAATACTTCTTTCCCTGTCCGATCTTTTTATATTTCTTTTTCTTTAAAAACTCTGATAGGCAATTAATGGTTCCATTTGTTATATATGCTGACTTTGAAGCAATAACAGTAAAAATATCTTCAGCTACAAATAATCCAAAAAACTCGTATACAGATGCATATCAGCAACATACTGATTATAGTTTTACGGATACAAGGTTGTCTGCTGCTATGATGGCAAATATTCCTAACCGGTTGTAACATACAGAGGACCAAATGCTGTTTATAAGTTTTCAGAATAAATGATAGAGGAAGAAAAATATTGAAAAAAAACTGCTAGTGCTTGTTTTAAAAAAAGATTTGACAATGACAGCAGCAGAAGAAAAATAATTTAGGGCAGTTGAAAAATGTCATATTTATGATAAACCATATATGACGTGTGATAGGGCAGTTAAAGATCACTGTCATATAACTGAAGAGTTTAGAGGAAGTGCTCATGATGCATGCAATCTCAGTTTCAAATTAACTAAAAAGATACCTGTTGTGTTTCATAACTTGGGAGGCTATGACACTCACTTTATAATGCAGCAGTATCAAAAAAACGAAGTTCAAAAAAACGAAGTTCAAAAAAATGATAAATGTTATACAAAATAACATGGAAAGGTATATGGCTTTGATGTTGGGGTAACATTTGATGTTTATAGATAGTTTCCAGTTTATGTCATAGTCACTCGATAACTTGAAAAACATTCCGTTGTTTAAATATATCTCTCAATAATACTCTGATGAAAAGTTAGAACTTTTGAAGAGAAAAGGAGTTTACCCGTATGATTATATGGATAGCTTTGAATGCTTTAAGGAAAAACAATTACCTGATAAGAAAAGCTTCTACTCCCAGTTAAATGATGCAAATATCTCAGATGAAGATTATGAGCATGCTAAAAAAATATGGAAGACGTTCAAGATCAAAAACATGGGGGAATATCATGATCTGTATTTGAAAAGCGATGTTTTGCTGCTAGCTGATGTTTTTGAGAACTTCAGTAAAATGAGTATTACAAATTAGATCCTTGTCATTACTTCAGTAGTCCCGGTTTATCTTGGGATGCCTGTTTAAAAATGACTGGGATTAAACTTGACTTGATTACTGATATTGATAAATATCTGTTTGTAGAGAAAGGAATGAGAGGTGTTGTGGATTATATTGCGACTAGATATTCGAAAGCTAATAATAAGTATATGAAAAACTATGATAGTAGTAAACAAAGTAAGTATATAATGTATCTTGATGCTAACAACTTGTACGGGTGGGCGATGTGTCAGCCTTTACCAACTGGTAATTTTAAATGGGTCGATACATTTGAAGAAGGGAAATCAAACTATATTGTCGAGTGTGATCTCGAATATCCAGAAGAGTTGCATGACTTGCATAATGATTATCCTCTTGCTCCGGAAAGTCTAAATATAAAAGATGAGTGGTTGTCGGACTACTGCAAGAACTTGAAGAGTAAGTTTTATTTGGGAACTAGTAAAGTTAACAAACTTGTTACTACATTGAAGGACAAGGAAAAATATTTTACGCATTATAAAAAATTAAAGTTGTATGAAAGTTTGGGGTTGAAAGTGAAAAAGATACACAGGATACTCCAAATTGATGAGTCTCAATGCTTGAAAGTGAATATCGACTTCAATACTACAACAAGAGGCCCAAGAGGGCCTGTGGACGCTCTACTGGCTAACATGGCTCTTATAACATCAATGCAGCAAGTGACTGCCATTTACGTTTTTTTTGAAAGTTTCGGGCAAAAAACAGCTTTTTGACTAAATCAAGGGCCATAACTAAAGAATCTAGTAAAGTTTGGTAAAGATCAGATGAAAAATGAAGGCCATAACCGTCTTAACGAGGCAAAATGTAGCATTTATTTTTAACTAAATCAAGAGCCATAACTCCTCTGTTACTGGTTCGACTGGTCTAACATAGAGCTAAAAAAAAAAATAAAAAAAAAAATATGAAAAAAAGGAATAATTTCAAAAACAAAAATTATGAATAAAATAAATAATAATTTAAAAAAAAAATAAAAAAAATAATTAAAAAAAAAAAAATTAAAAAAATTTTTAAAAAAAAATTAAATAAAATTAATAATAATATAAAAAAGACAGTTGTAAGTTTGGCAAAGATCAGATGCAAAATGAAGGCCGTATTGTATGACGAGGCATATTAAAGCATTTTTAACAAAATCAAGGGCCATAACTCCGCTGTTACTGGTCCGATCTAGTTGGTTTTCGAACTTGACCAAGCTTTTATAGACATTAACAATTTCATGAAGTTTGGTAAAGATCGAATGAAAAATGAGGGCGCTATCGTCTTAACAAGGCAAAATATATCATTTTGAAGTAAATCAAGGGCCATAACTCCGATTCTACTAGTCCGATATGGCTGGTTTTCGAACTTGTCTGAGCTTTCATTGATATTAACAATCTGTTAAAGTTTAGTAAAGATCTCATGAACAATGAAGCCCCTATAGACTTAACGAGGCAAAATATAGCATTTTTAACTAAATCAAGGGCCATAACTACGCTTCTACTATTCCGATATGGCTGGTTTTCGAACTTGTCTGAACTTTCATTGATATTAACAATCTGATAATGTTTGGTAAAGATCGGTTGAACAATGAAGCCCCTATCGTCTTAACGAGGCAAAATATAGCATTTTTAACTAAATCGGGGCCGTAACTTCGCTGTTACTGGTCCGATATGGCTGGTTTTCAAACTTGTTCGAGCTTTCAACGACATTAACAATCTGATAAAGGTTGGTAAAGATCGGATGAACAATGAAGCCCTATCGTCTTAACGATGCAAAATATAGCATATTTAACTAAATCAAGGGCTACAACTCCGCTGATACTAGTCCGATATAGCTGATTTTCGAACTTGTCCGAGCTTTCATTTATATTAACACGGTGGTAAACTTTGGTAAAGATAGGATGAAAAACAAAGGCCCTATCGTCTTAACGAGGCAAAATATAGCAATATAGCATTTTGAACTAAATCAAGGACCATAACTCCGCTGTTACTGGTCCGATCTGGCTGGTTTTCGAACTTGTCCAAACTTGTTTTGATATTAACAATTAGGTAAAGTTTGGTAAAGATCGGATGAAAAATGAAGGCCCTATTGTCTTAACGAGACAAAAGTTAACAACGGACAATGGACGACGGACAACGGACGGACGACGGACGACGGACAACTCGGCATCCCAAAAGCTCTGCTGGCCTTCGTCCAGTAGAGCTAAAAATCAAACAAAAAAATCAAACAAAAAACCCCAAAAAAACAAATAAAACGAAGAGGCCCAAGAGGGCCTGTGAACGCTCTACTGGCTAATATGGCTCTTATGACATCAATGAAGCGAGTGACTATCGTCTTAAAGAGGCAAAATATAGCATTTTTAACTTTATCAAGAGCCATAACTCCACCATTACTGGTCCGATCTGGCTGGTATTCCAAGTTGGCCAGTAGAGATAAAAAAAAAATAAAAAAATAAAAAAATAAAAAAAATCCCATATAAAACATGTGATCCTTGGGGGTGGGGGTGGGGGGGGGGGGCCAAATGTGACCCTATGGTCACCATTTGAACACATTTGGTAAAGGACCATAAGCTTTATAGTAAATTTATAGTAAATGCAAAATATCAAATCTCTGGCTGTTGTAGTTTCCGAGAAGAAGATTTTTAAAAAAACAAACCTATATAAGTCTATGTGAAACTGTGACCCCCGTGGCGGGGACAAATTTGACCCCAGTGTCCCCATTTGAACAAACTTAGTAGAGGACCATAAGCTTATGCTACATGTAATACATGAGAGCTCTGTGCCTTGTGGTTTCAGAGAAGAAGATTTTTTAAAGTTTTTTCCAATATGTCTATATGGAAAACATGCAAAATCTCAATATACAAAATTTGGACCCCCAGGGCACGGCCATTTTAGAACCCCGAGGACTTTATTTGAACAAACTTGATAATCTAGGCGTTGGCGATCATTTTAAAAGAAAAACTGTTGAAATCTGTCAAGCGGTTCTGGAGAAGAAGATTTTTTAAGGTTTCGACCATGTATGGTAATGGCAGCCATCTTGGACGTAGCGTTGACCTAATTTTAACAAATCTAAACAGCATTTACCTAAGGATCATCCATGTGAAGTTTGGTCAAAATTAGCCAAGCGGTTTCTGAGGAGAAGTCTATTGAAGAAAAGTTAACGGACGGACGACGGACGGACGACGGACGACGGAAGACGGACAACACACCATCCCCGTTGGCCAGTAGAGCTAAAAACGACAGCAGGAAAAAAAATGCTTTCGAAAAAGATTTCTTCAAGCTTATAAATAATTCGGGTTTTGGCAAGACGATGGAAAAGCTGAGAAAAAGAGTTAATGTTAAGCTGACGCATGATGAGGAAGTTCTTTAGAAATACGCTGCAAAACCATCGTTTATTTCTTGTAAAATGTTTAGCGAAAACTTGTTTGCCATCAATAGAGTAAAAGAAAGACTTGTCTTAAATCGCCCTTGTTATGTTGGTATGTGTATTCTAGATTTTCACTATAATTATGCTAAAAACAAATACAATGACAAAGTCAAATTATTGTTTAATGACACTGATTTTCTGTATTATGAAATTACAACAAAAGATGTGTATGCTGATCTTTACAAAGATTAGGGAAACATTTTGATAACAGTGTTTATAATTCAAAAAGTGAGTTTTACTTCAAGGATAACAAAAAGGTTATTGGCAAGATGAAAGATGAAGCCTGTGGTGCGGTGATCGTAGAGTTTGTTGGATTGAGGAGCAAGTCATACTCATACATTTTGGCTGATAATACTGAAACAACGAAATTCAAAGGTATTAAAAATGCGTTGTCAACAAACAGATAACGCATGATAACTACAAAAATATTTTATTCACAGCGACAGAAGCTCATCATATCAAGTTATCAGATCTAACAAACAAAAGCTAAGCAGCTATGTAATTAATAAAAAAAAGTTTGTCCGCATATGATGACATAAGGTACATATTAGACAATTGCAGGGATACACTAGAATATAAATAATAATTAAATATAATATAATACTTTATATATGGAACACACATTTGTGGAAGAGATATGTGAAAAACATGAGGAGTTGCAAGGTAAATATAGAAAAGCATTGTTGGCATGCAAACAGGGTCGGGTGGAATATGATGTGATTCGTGCTGATTTTCTAGATAC
>JAWPHD010018312.1:0-40469 GCA_037043455.1 Cyrtodaria siliqua | reverse complement strand
GGTATATATTATATGCTAGTATGATGGTATATATTATATTGCTAGTGTGATGGTATATATTATATGCTAGTGTGATGGTATTATATTATATGCTAATATGATGGTATATATTATATGCTAGTATGAAGGTATTATATTATATGCTAATATGACGGTATATATTATATGCTAGTGTGATGGTATATATTATATGCTAGTATGATGGTATATATTATATGCTAATAGTTGATGGTATATATTATATGCTAATATGACGGTATATATTATATGCTAGTGATGATGGTATATATTATATGCTAGTGTGATGGTATATATTATATGCTAGTGTGATGGTATATATTATATGCTAGTGTGATGGTATATTATATGCTAATATGATGGTATATATTATATGCTAGTATGACGGTATATATTATATGCTAATATGACGGTATATATTATATGCTAGTGTGATGGTATATATTATATGCTAATATGACGGTATATATTATATGCTAGTATGACGGTATATATTATATGCTAGTATGATGGTATATATTATATGCTAATATGACGGTATATATTATATGCTAGTGTGATGGTATATATTATATGCTAGTGTGATGGTATATATTATATGCTAATATGATGGTATATATTATATGCTAGTATGACGGTATATATTATATGCTAGTATGACGGTATATATTATATGCTAGTATGATGGTATATATTATATGCTAGTATGATGGTATATATTATATGCTAATATGACGGTATATATTATATGCTAGTGGTGATGGTATATATTTATATGCTAGTGTGATGGTATATATTATATGCTAATATGATGGTATATATTATATGCTAGTATGACGGTATATATTATATGCTAATATGACGGTATATATTATATGCTAGTATGACGGTATATATTATATGCTAGTATGATGGTATATATTATATGCTAGTATGATGGTATATATTATATGCTAGTATGATGGTATATATTATATGCTAGTATGATGGTATATATTATATGCTAGTGTGATGGTATATATTATATGCTAATATGATGGTATATATTATATGCTAGTATGACGGTATATATTATATGCTAATATGACGGTATATATTATATGCTAGTATGACGGTATATATTATATGCTAGTATGATGGTATATATTATATGCTAGTATGACGGTATATATTATATGCTAATATGACGGTATATATTATATGCTAATATGATGGTATATATTATATGCTAATATGACGGTATATATTATATGCTAGTGTGATGGTATATATTATATGCTAATATTATAGGTTATTGCATTTGTATGGCTAAATATTACTTGGAACGAGTTGTTTTGGCAAAGGACGACGAGCTTGCGAGTCGTCCTGCGCCAAAACAACGAGTTCCAAGTAATATTTAGCCATACAAATTCAATAACCTTTTTATTGTATACTTTCATATTGATTTTGATCAACGTTAATTGTATGACTATTACTTTTCATTGCATTTGTGTTATTTTTATAGCTTTTGATGGAATTCCTATCTTGCCATTCAGTTTCATTTTGTGTGGATGATTATTTTGCGCGAAAACGACGTCGACGTCGGATGACGTCATTAAAAACAACAAGCGATTTTCTGAAGTTTGTTTACCGTTCGATAACGTTAAAAACAGTGGGTGAGTGACCATTTGAATTATTTTATCAATTATTGCCATAAAAGGTTGAAAAAAAAACTCGTATTTTTTGTTGACACTATAGGAAGGATTCCGTTATTTTTATTTGAAAGTAGTTCCTTATTTCTATTTCGCGGCTCTTAGCAAGCACGAGCAAAAGTTCCCGTGCAATATGAATGCGTGCAATATCGTAGAATATTGCACGCTTAGCTCAATGCAAACTAAACGGGACAATATGAAAGTATACAATAAGACGGTATATATTATATGCTAGTGTGATGGTATATATTATATGCTAATATGATGGTATATATTATATGCTAATATGATGGTATATATTATATGCTAGTGTGATGGTATATATTATATGCTAATATGATGGTATATATTATATGCTAATATGATGGTATATATTATATGCTAATATGATGGTATATATTATATGCTAATATGATGGTATATATTATATGCTAATATGATGGTATATATTATATGCTAATATGATGGTATATATTATATGCTAATATGACGGTATATATTATATGCTAGTGTGATGGTATATATTATATGCTAATATGACGGTATATATTATATGCTAATATGATGGTATATATTATATGCTAATATGATGGTATATATTATATGCTAATATGACGGTATATATTATATGCTAGTGTGATGGTATATATTATATGCTAATATGACGGTATATATTATATGCTAGTATGACGGTATATATTATATGCTAGTATGATGGTATATATTATATGCTAATATGATGGTATATATTATATGCTAATATGATGGTATATATTTAAGAAATAGAACATCGTTTACTGTGAATTATCGTTTAATATATCACGGTTTGGAGTTCAATTGTAAACAATAATTTCCCGAGCCCGAAGGGCGAGTGAAATTATTGTTTACAATTGAACGACAAACCGTGATATATTATAGATAATTCACCGTAAACGATGTTCTATTTCTATTCTAATACCCCTAAAATGTGAAAATAACGCACATATCTGAACACTTTCGCATTGTCTCCTAACGTTGCATACGTTACAATGCGGAATGCGCAATGCGCAATGCTTATTCTCCTAACGTTGCACAAATTACAGTGATATATCGTTCAATATAACGAGATATTTTAAACTAGGCTATATAGTGCGGGTGTATTAGAATATATGCTAATATGATGGTATATATTATATGCTAATATGATGGTATATATTATATGCTAATATGATGGTATATATTATATGCTAATATGACGGTATATATTATATGCTAGTGTGATGGTATATATTATATGCTAATATGATGGTATATATTATATGCTAGTATGACGGTATAAATTATATGCTAATATGATGGTATATATTATATGCTAATATGATGGTATATATTATATGCTAATATGATGGTATATATTATATGCTAATATGATGGTATATATTATATGCTAATATGACGGTATATATTATATGCTAGTGTGATGGTATATATTATATGCTAATATGACGGTATATATTATATGCTAATATGACGGTATATATTATATGCTAGTGTGATGGTATATATTATATGCTAATATGACGGTATATATTATATGCTAATATGATGGTATATATTATATGCTAATATGATGGTATATATTATATGCTAATATGATGGTATATATTATATGCTAATATGACGGTATATATTATATGCTAGTGTGATGGTATATATTATATGCTAATATGATGGTATATATTATATGCTAATATGATGGTATATATTATATGCTAATATGACGGTATATATTATATGCTAGTATGACGGTATATATTATATGCTAATATGATGGTATATATTATATGCTAATATGACGGTATATATTATATGCTAGTGTGATGGTATATATTATATGCTAATATGACGGTATATATTATATGCTAATATGACGGTATATATTATATGCTGAAATAATGGTTCTGGATTGGTTATATAAGGTACAATACAAATATAGTATGCATTATAGTTATGACATGTTAAAGTCAGTAGCTTCGGACAACCGGCTACGGCGATGACATGGCGAGAGCGTGACAATAAATTACAGTATACTAACTATTGCTAAACGCTTAAAAATTGTTTTAATTTACTCAGCTAGTATGGGTGGTTTATGTAAACTTATTTTTTTAAAGAGATTTGTGAATTTCTTATATTGTTATGCCATGTATATCAGTTAAACGTATTCGTTTTTGATTTATTTGGATATGTTAACAGTGTTTGTAATATACATACCAACCAGTAATATACATACCAACCAGTAATATAATGTGTTATAGAGTTAGATATACACATATTTATTATCATTTATTTATTACTTTTAAAGTTTGTAAAATGCATATAATAAAATGTATATAAGAAACACAACACATAAACCTATATCATTATGCATTTATAAAATGAATAATAAGTTATCCGGGTTGGCTAGGTGGTCGACAGGGCCCGAATTCATCTAGCAACTTAAAAAGGAAATTATTACTAAAGTCAAATTTTAAGATTTTTACATATTTTTAAAAATCCTTATTAACCTCTAAGGGACACTACAAACCATCTATTTAAAGATAAATATTTAGCTGTAGGTTTTATTTATTTTTAACCTTATTAATAATATTAAGAAAACGTCTTAAATCGATACAAAAATATGTTTAAAAATTGATAAAATGTGACTTAAGATTTTACTCAGAAGCTTTATGAATACGGACACTGGTCTAAGGTGTAGGCAGAGTTGTCGATGTTGGTACTAGGGCTGCATTGTATCACCGGTCACGCGACTATCGTCGCACTGACCTGTATGCTTTGGCATATCACTAACGAATTTTCGTTGAAGTAGGCGATATGTATTTTGTACTGTTTTATAATGAAGAAATTTATAGTAGATAACTAAAGACAAATATATATTTTTGTTTAAACAAGAAAAAATGAAGCAACTAGTCGTACTCGATGATCAGTCGAATAGTCCGGTTAAACAATCCCATAGTTCTTTGAGCGAAAGTACACAGATGAGTACGGAAGCACTGTCTGGTGGGATACAATGCCTAGGGCTGGGGTTTCAAATCTTAACTATTAGATACTGTTACATTATAGTAATATAATACATTATTTTCACAGAATCATTGCGCTATGTTGGTGAGGATTTTCAGTATTTCACTAATATGTACGATTAGGCATTAATCACAAGCTCACAGCAGTGTGCAAGAGTTGCAGTGATCGTTAACCTATATAACCCGACATAAAACCTGTGCATGTTTGCCAGGCATGCACGTATAGATCATGGGGTTATGCTATATGTGGCTTTTTGGCAGGCATTGCACACAACTTGATAGTATGTAGATAAACATGCAGAGGGGTTAAAGCTTGCAGATTGGGCGTTCAGCATTGCACGGCGTATTCACGTAATGGTGATTACTCACTGTGGCAGGTACGCCAGTGTTGCAGTGTGTACGTAAACCTGATAAGTTTGTTTAAGTTTGATTCAGTATTACATAACAGTTGAGATAAGGTTGAGAGGGGAATCTTTAAGAAAGGTGATTGGAAAAGTTCTGCCACTTATACCGATATTGAAATTGCAGGAATAATTTTTTTTGTTTACTATATTATGTTTGTAAGCATCTACATTTCCAACATTTGAAACAGTAGCTAACATTTACAAAAAGTTATCAACCATAATAGAATATCATGTATATATTAGGAATACATGTCTTACCTTGACGCTAAAACAAATTAATATCCGTTCTGTTTCTTTATTATTTTTGTTGTATATATAAAACAGTAATTCAGAGTTATTTAAAGGAACACACAGCAATTTTTTTTTAATATCCCAGTTTCGTGACTTTAAACCCGCTTGCATATAATTAAATAACATTTTGAGTTTTCATTGTTTTTTATATAATTATTATTAATGATTAAACAAATGCAATTATGTAAAAGCAAAAGCTAACGGAAACCCGCAAGTTTTTAAATAATCAAGATTGCCATGTGTCCCTTTAAAAGGGCAGTTTGCAGACATCTGCTCCTTTATTTAGTAGGCAGATAAACTGTTAATATATATGTTGATGAATATATAATTGCTTTGTATAAATATACATTGTTTTTAAAAGCGCCATAGCATAATGACAGACCTATAAACGTGTCAACTTTCATTTGTACTTTACAGACACACAAGGAAATAAAACATGTTTTCGTTTGAAGATATCTGTTAATCAAGTTTTGTAAAACAGCTACCCGTTGCCAATGAGCCAGTCTACTAGTTTTGTAATCGTATTCAGAAAGGCAGTTACTGCACATTTATAATAATCCCGGAGTACAGCAAGCAGGATACGCACACTGCGTTTATCGTGAGATCTGACATTCTCTAATGTGATGTGTGCTACTTATATTGGTTGCATATCATTTGTTTGCATTGTTTTTATAAAAGTTACAGTCGCATGTTAAGAAGGTTAAAGGTTACTTTGCGGATATTCGAACAAGGTTATATTATTATCAACATAAGTAAAGTGATCTTAAGCTTTTAAACCCATTTACGTGAATAAGGTTACAATCAAATTATTCGAGGATGTTGTTATAATGTATTTTTTGAACTTGTATGAGCTTTCCATGATATGCATTACGTGGTCCGCGTATTAACTTTCATACCCCATCCAACCCCTTCTCCAAGAAGCGAAATGGGGTTGGCTGGGGTATGAAATAAAACCTTAATTTCAGCTTAAAAACGTTTGCATATTGTAAAATTAAAACATTTAATAGGTAAGTTTAAACAGGTTATCGTATTTTGTTCAGTAAAATATGTTTTAAACATGCTTTATTGTCGATATGTGTTATGTCGATATGTGTTATAAAATCCTGCTAATTTAAACGTTCCCATCGCTTAATGGAATTTAGACGGGACCACGTAATGGAAGACACCGACCAAGTTTGGTAAATATCAGTTGCAGAATGAAGAGGTTAGAGTGTTGACAAGGCAATCACTAGTATGCATTTTGTATTAAATCAAAGGTCACAACTCTGATGTTTGTATTCAATATTGGTGATATTCCAACTCGTTCGCGCTTTTATCGCTATTAAGTTTGGTAAATATCGGATGCAACATGTAGGCGCTAGAGTGTTGACAATGTCACGTATAGCATTTTTCATTCCAATAAGAGCAATTTCTCTTACGGTTATCAACTGATATTGGTGGGTTTCGAACTCTTCTAAGCTTTTATCGATATTTAGATTGGCAAAGTTGGATACACTCATATTATTATCCAATATTGCTTGTTTCCGAACTCGTCCGAGCTTTCATCGATTTTAAGACTCTGGCAAAGTTTGGCAATTTTAAAGCATGCAAATTGTTAGAGCGGTTAACGGACGGACGAACGGGCGGACGACGGACATCAGACGATGTCATAAGCCCTACCGGCCAATAGAGATAAAACAAGTATGAACTACGATAAAAGTATTGAAGAAACATTACACTTGTAAGAGTTCTAAAATACTAAGTGGATACTAAGTGGATATACGCGTTAGGATGTGAATGTTGAATCATTCCCATAAAAAGCAACACATGCGTGACCGGGATAATAAAGACGAGGCGTCTAAAACTTTTTCGTCTTTCAGCGCTCCGCGTTCGAATCCCACTTGGAGTTCGAATCCCACTCGGAGTTCGACTTGTCAAGTGAACAAATGTTGATTCTTACGAATGGCGAGAGGCATACAGTACTGGTTCTACCCATGGAAATGGTCTGCCTCTACCATAAAAAAAGTTCGACCGTCATATAATGGCCTAACATGTGCTAAAATGACGTAAAGCACAAATTGTCGGCACACTATCATTGTCTATGAAACAGCTTCTCTCCGATAACAACGTAAGATTACATAGAATCCTATTAATTTGTCCTTGTCTACTGCCTAAGCAGGATGTCAATAATTATCATAAAGATACCGCCGCCTTACATTCTGCGTTATCAGACATCACACAGACAGCTTGGTATATCCTTATGGACTCTCAAATATAAACGGTGAAGGCTGAACACTCAAGGACGGTAATCCAAAATAGTTCATAACCTTTACCTTAAAAATGTAAACTTTTGACATAATTGATTGCACTGTTTTGGTTTCCAGATGTAAACTCTTCGTGTATTTATATTTCGTCGTATAAAAAAAGGAGAATCCTTGTTTTAGTAAAGCGTTATCTAAATTAAAACAAGACATGCTTTCTTGGAGGCCCTTAACATACCAACACGATACTCCTTTGAATACTTATCAACTTTCCTTATGTATGTATGAATGCATGTTATACCACGCCGTAGACACATTATGATACCCCACCCAGACACATTATACGGACACCGGGCCGACCAGTCCTGGATCTACTTGTTATATGCTGAATGTCAAACAAGAGGACTACTAGTACCATTTTTATAAAGTGTGTAATGCAATCATGCCGAGGATCGAACCCACGAAATCGTCCATGCACAAGTAGCACAATTCTAGACGTAATGCCAGTGTTATTAGCCAGGAGAAACTGCCAGAGGAAACAGAGATGTTATCAACGGTGTGACAGCCTTCAACAACATTCTACTAGCGTATCCAAGACGTACTGCTTGCCTTACTGTCCATGTCGTACTGCTAGTGTTAGTAACCAGTGTTACAGTCCATGCCGTACTGCTAGTGTTAGTATCCAATGTTACTGTCCATGACGTACAGCTATTGTTAGTATCAAATGCTACTGTCCATGTCGTACTGCTAGTGTTAGTAACCAGTGTTACTGTTAATGCCGTACTGCTAGTGTTAGTATCCAATGTTACTGTCCATGCCGTACTGCTAGTGTTAGTATCTAATGTTACTGTCCATGCCGTGGTTCTAGTGTTAGTATCCCATGTTACTGTCTGTGACGTACTGCTAGTGTTAGTATATAATGTTACTGTCCATGCCGTGGTTCTAGTGTTAGTATCCCATGTTACTGTCCGTGACGTACTGCTAGTGTTAGTAACCAATGTTACTGTCCATGCCGTACAGCTAGTGTTAGTATCCAGTGTTACTGTCCATGCCGTACAGCTAGTGGTATTATCCAATGCTAATGTCAATGCCGTACCGCTAGTGTTAGTATCCAATGTTATTTTCCGTGACGTACTTCTAGTGGTTGTATCTAGTGTTACTGTCCATGCCGTGCAGCTAGTATTAGTATCCAATGTTTCTGTCCATGACGTACAGCTAATGTTAGTATCCAATGTTACTGTCCATGCCGTACAGCTAGTATTAGTATCCAGTGTTACTGTCTATGCCGTGCAGCTAGTGTTAGTATCCAATGTTATTGTCCATGCCGTACAGCTAGTGTTAATATCCAATGTTATTGTCCATGCCGTACAGCTAATGTTAGTATACAGGGTTATAGTCTATGCCGTACAGCTAGTGTTAGTATCCAATGTTATTGTCCATGCCGTACAGCTAGTGTTAGTATACAGGGTTACTGTTTATGCCGTACAGCTAGTGTTAGTATCCAATATAACTGTCCAGGACGTACTGCCAGTGCTAGTATCCAATGTTACTGTCTATGTCGTACAGCTAGTGTTAGTATCCAATATAACTGTCCAGGACGTACTGCTAGTCTTATTGATGGTTTGAAGTAGGTAAGATCAGTACAAACACACGATTTCCACCCCATACTTCGTTTATGCCCGATGTTTTGAACAAACAATAAAACAACACATATTCAAAGGAATGTAAAAATAAGCACACAGATTTACAATTTAAGTTTGTTTTATTTCTTCTGTAAGCGGAAAAAATGTGTCTTGGACACTTAATAAATTTAAGCACAACACTATTATAACAGTACACATAATACTTAACCTATAGTAATAACGATGCATCATTCTTACGTAGGAAAGAACGTCATGTAACATTTATTAAAATACGTGTCACCAACATCAGACGATGCCATGTTATACATGTATATTTGTAAGCATATTTTTTTAAAACATAAAACACTTATTTTTAGTATCGTTTCGATAATTTCAAAGAAAATTAGTGAAGCATACCATTCAAATTGCCCCACCCTTAGGACACCATAAAAAATCCTCTAGACTTGCAGTATCGTTTAAAAATCCATCAAATTGTTTGCAGATATAATTATCTATTTTTTGAAATTCAAAATATTTTAAAATAGTTTTGCTTTGAATTACAATGATTAACGTTCAATAATACGGGCATAATCATTATTACGACATTCGTCTATCCGTTTTGAACGTTTTCATATTTAAATACGACCATAGTTAAGTACTATTTCATTTTATAAATGTGTTTGCAGTTCATTATATGTCTTGGACATTTACACTCTGTAGCACAACAATTTAACGTAACATACATTTTGGAATTAAACAACTGACTGACATACATTATGCATGCGTATTTCATAGTGATATAATTACAGTATTAACTCATTTAATTAAGGTGACGGTTACTGATATTTAGTATGCATTTTACCCTCGATGATTATGAGGGTCGTATATGAAGGCTTCCAAAACAAAGGTTGGCATTTAGTTACTTGTTCTTATAAAATGTGGCATAACAACCAAATATTAGTATCATGTGACAAATTAGGCCCTACATCTAGTTAATTAATAATTACGTATACACGCCGATGTTATACAATGACAATTTCAGTGCCATTATACACAAAAGCGTTCGATCACTATTACATTAATAATTATGAATAAATGTTATAATTTTGATTTTGCCATTACGTGGTCCGAGTATTTACTTTAATACCCCATCCAACCCATTCTCCATGAAGCGAAAACGGGGTTGGCTGGGGTATGAAATAAAAACTTTAATTTCGACTTAAAAAGTTTGCATATTGTAAAATCAAAACATTTAATAGGTAATTTCAAACAGGTTATCGCATTTTTTTCAAAAGGAATGTTTTTAAACGTGTTTTGTTTTCGAAATATCCTTTATAAAATCTGCTTATATAACCTTTCCAATTGCTTAATGGAATTAAGACAGGACCACGTGAGCAACAAAGCCTTCTCACTAATCTCATACTAAATATCAGTAACTTCTCTCTGATAAAACTTTAATTGTTACAAGTGAGAATCTAGTCGACATTTCATGTATGTGAATTATTCATATTATCATAACGTTTACAGTTAAATATTTACATATACATGTCCCAAGTAACACATTTAATGTTATTCTATACTGAAAGAAGAAATGTATGAAAAGCATTTAACACAAAATAACCCTTTTTATCTGTGACGGAATAAAATGAAGACGTTAACTGTATACATTCTTTAGGTTTATACGTATATTTTAATTAATGACCATTCCATTGTTTGTTTCACCTTAACTTATAGAACACATCATTTGAAAATAAAATTGTTATAAAAATTAACCCCATCGCTGACTCAGAGTTATTCAAAGACTGTTCTTAAAGTTCTGTATTGTTTGACCAATAGTACTCGTATGATATACACGTACTTCATTGTTATTTATTATGCAAAATAAGCAAACTCCATGAAATGCAGACTTTTGGCAATGGCGTAGCATATTTTCAGTAATAAGTATGACATTTGCACTCATGAGTATTTCCAAAATATACACAGAAAAAACAAATAACACAAGGAGTCTAAATCCGGAGTATAGGATCAATGTATTTAATACGTTTAGAAAGATGAATTAAGAGTATAGTAAATGTTAACTTGGAAAATGAGAAGCGGACAAACCGACAAACTGCTTTATAATAACTTTTTCTACGATAATTACAGGTTATTTCCGGTTATAATCGAATTTTAATGAAACATTAGTTAGCCTATACATGTTTACATGAATAAAATGTGTTTGAGCAAACAATAAACGAATCTGCCAAATTGTGTGATATTTATGGATGTTTGGTAATTCATTGATGCCAATTAATTACAAATCAATCATCCCACCGTTTGTCTTATAAGGTTATGATAGTGAATGGGACGTTTGTAATATCGGGGTCTTGGAAATATTGCAAAACCCAAATTTCGTTTCCACACAAAAGAAGGTACTCAATGGTCGTTTCATTATGTACGGAGACTTTCTTGTGTTTTTAATACCAAAAACATTACCCACGCCCCACTGCCCAGCACAAATGTAAACTAGCAACAAAACAATTATTCATTCTATAATATTATATATTGTTGCTGTGGTTCATTTGTGTGCACTAAACCCCTTTTGGTATGTCATTTTTTAAACTTTACATCACTTAGGATGTAATCTGTGTTAGTGTCGTTATAGTTTAACTATGCAGCGATTTATATGAACGAAATTGGTTTTCAACCAAGAATAGTAATGAAACAACATACATATTTATTTACAAATGCTAATTATCGTATTTCTCATGGCATGGTTAGTTCAGATAATTGTTCCAAAACCTCGTTTGTAATCTATGCAGTCAAACATTATATGCTGCATTTGGTGTGGAGTCATGATCACGTGACTATAGCAGACGACATAAACTATATCATGACCAAGTATAGATATTTGTAAATAGGAACACTCAAGAATAGAATATTGATAATAATACTTAAATATAAAATAATCAATGACATATGTGTAACAATGGAATGTTGTGTTTACACAAGTTACATAACTTGCCCTGTGTATAGTTAATGCAAATAAATACAACATGACATTTACACCAATTTCGATGGCGTATTTTCATTTACATTGTCATATACTTCCATTGCCATTTTTATAAGTATGTAGATGTTTTAATCTAAATCTCTAACACGTCTTACAACTAATGTAACGCCTATTGACTTAGCACTGTTAACACGATTTACATATTAAGTATTTGACTTAGTTATATGAATAACAAAAACAATATAATATACAGAATTAAGAACAACACAAAAGGTTCACAAAACTAATGAAAATCACATGACTTTTTTTTTTGATCGCCATTGAATGACGAGCACACTTATTATACACGTGGCGATGATAATGCTGGGTAGGTTTTTAACCTGTTATGTGAAATGTATTAAGGAATGGACATTTACAGATGATGATGAAAATGATGGTAATGCAATTACCTTTGTAAACCGTTGAACTTTTGAATAAATATAAAAATAAGTACAGCATATCAGAACGTGTTCTTTGCAAAAAATTGATTCATTCTGTGAGATCTTTAATTTTCGTTAGAATATTTATTTTATTTTGGGAATGGTTGAGGATATGGGATTTAGCGTGGGTAGGGGCTGTACTTTCTTAAATGATACAAATTGTGAATCAAAAGGTTAATGAAATATTTCTAAGAAACTTTCCTTTCTCTAAGTAAATTCTTGAAAGTAAATAGTTTAATACATAAAGTCTTAACATTATAATAAGTTAATAAGGAGCATTTTTAATAAAGGAATTACACAATTATTCCCATATTAATAATTCCCTTTTTTAATAAGTTTCCCAACGAAAATAAAACATTTCACAATATTCTATACCATTTTTTTTAAAGAAAAACTCAAACCGATCATTATGCAATATAATCAAAGACAATTTAACAATACTATTACTGTATATGTTATATGATTTTTAGTTGCACTAAAATGAGAAGCAACGATTAAAACAAAAAATAATGAAACTAGAATCAGGCATCTGATTAAAAATATGAAGCAACACAAAATGTGAATAGCTATATTGCTATATCTATAACAAGTATCTCTTTTTATTTAAAAACCGTTTGCACAAAATGATACTTGGTATGACGTGCTGTCTTTATTAATGGATTGCTGCTAATGCTGCCATTTCTTCAGGTAAAGGATCACACTCGCTCTCAGAATGAATGACAGTTTCTATATTCAATATATTCAGACATTACAAATTGAATGTAGCAATTTAATTATTTTGTTACGATTATTTTCAAGTCAAAAGATCAGAAAACCGTGTTATATTTTGTAAAACACAACGACTAATTAAAAATAGCCATACAGTCGATACGTTGTGATATTGGATCATTTCTAGAGTAATTTGATCTAACGTTTTTATCATCTCCGCAGGAAGTTACAAGAAGCTTTATTATGCATTTCTTGCAGATCATACAAGATGAGAGGTCATACACACGTTTAGAAAGAAAACAAACAAACACACATACAACACATGATCCCCTTAAATTATATATACCATTATAAGTGTCTTAAAAACATTTGACATTAACCCCCCCAGTTATGTATCACTACACAGTAGTACTACATAGGTTGATAGTAATTGACGCTGATTAAACACCAAGATGATCACGTGACGTACACGAGTTCACACAACGTGACGTCATTAAAGATGGCGAACGTCAGAATTGTCAGAACGTGATTGCACATGATGAATACAATGATTCCACGTGATATGCATCATGTTCGACCATTGAACTGACATGTAAAAGGTACTCGGATGACTTGTTAAAGCTACTCTTGAATTTAATTTTACTAGGAAATATTTAACAACAATTAATAATTTGAACGGTTACGTGTATGATCTTAAAGTGAAGCTGCTGTCCAAATATAATATTGAGATACAAGTAACAGTAACTCCACAAACCTTTAAAATATATATCGTCGACAATCACATATGAAAATACTGACCATGGAATGTGCTGATATATGCCACTTTTGATTATTAATTAATTATTTATTTAATTTAAACCGACTACTGATATTATGTGTGTGTATGTTGCACTCATACCTATTTTACCATTATTTAATTATAGATAGATTCACAAATAAAATGTCAATTAATTAATATAAACATAACAATGAGTCTCTTTTAAATAAGGACACGTTGTCCAAAGCATGAGCCGCCATTTTGAAATGAAAAACTTAATTACGGAAATTGACTTCGGACGATGATCGATTTGAATATGCTGTATTGCCCCACCACTCATATTAAAATAAAGAAAAGGTCTTTTCCGGAGGCATAATTTGGTATGAATATATTTTAACCTTGGCTTACTAGGATTTTAACTTCAATAAATAATTAGTACCTACCAAAATTAATATACACATCGCATGGTCAGTAGAACGTAGTATGTATTTATCGACAATATGAAAGACTAGTGTCATTGGATAGCCATATATGGCCAGTTGAAAGAGCCGCCGCTCAGTAGCATATCTCGTATCAGCGTCTCAATAGGCGTCTTTCCGACCAATCGAACGAAAAACAGTTGCTCAATCACTGATGCGCTTACAGTTCGAAGTGATGGCAGTCGTAACAGAAGCTTTCCGAATCTCGTGGGTTGGTTTGGGTACTGACTTCGGCAGTACTCCTCTAGTGCACACTGCGACTTTTCTTGTATACTTTCGATGTGGTTAGTGTCGGTAAGACCGCAAGCGTCTGAAACGAATACATATCAGTGAAAAACATGTTGCAAAACCTCAAAAAATCATTTAAACTAAACAGTGATTACGTATATTTAAAGACCAGAAATAATGTTACATTTGTCTTTTCAGGAACATTTCACATAATAAGTTAAATGTCAATATTGAATCAACCCTGAATGAAAAAAGGTACTTTACCCCTTAATTAAATTCACCAAACAAACAGGATACATTCCCTGACACAGATTAGTTGATACTGTAACCCCGCGCTTACGCCAGCCATAAAGGTATCTATCCACTTAAACTGACATTAACTATTATGTCCAGTGTACATTGTATGTCATATGATATGGATCAAACCCGACTTTCCTAAGTTTTCATTCGTGATCCAACTAGTTCCATATTTATAATTTAAAAAATAATACCAGAAATCACCTCTTTGTTTCTGTTTGTACATAAACCGATATTGTCTAAAAATATAAACTGAAACGGATTCGCTATCCAGACGATGTATCGTATTTCAATCAATAACGGGATTGGGTGTTAAAATGTACAGCGTGCGACACAATATTGAGAGCCCATATTTCTGAGATCGATAATGATAACCCTGTCGGATTATTTAATCAAGTTAGTGATGCCCCTAAAGGACATATGATAGATAAAGCACGTAGAGATTTGTAGCGCTCCGGGAAAGGATCAAAACAGTTGGCAACGCTTTACGAAGAGAAGAAGAATACGAAGAGACGAAGAATAACAGTATTAATTCATTTGTTTTGGTCTGGCATCATTTATTTTATTTGAAGGAACCTATTCCATATCACTAAATCAATACATTATTTTTTTTAAAAGCTTGAAAGATGTGCTTTAAAAAAAGCATTATAAAAAAGTATTATTAAATATTAATAAATGCAAAGCTTACCCCATATTCAACACTTGTTTCAATAATCATTTTTAAAGTGTTATATCTATGTACTCGAGGAATTCTAACACCAGAGTTTTGCAATAATTCTACCACGGAAATTGGGTTTTATCGATGAAATCCCACCATACCCACATAGTGATTTACCTCATGTGTATTTCAACACTCTTATGTTTGCATTTCTTAGATAAATCATAGACACAACAACTAATGAAATATTGTTGCATAGACGTGTAACATTTGTTCAATTATTAATAATACTCGTCTTAAATATTTCATATTATTTTAATTATGGCTATTTTATTTAAAACAACAACAACAACATATTTTACATAGTTTACAAGCTTTCAGAAATTGTATTTTTTATCTATATTAAAATAGAAGAAATGTGTAAGCTTGGTACCAATTTAACAATACTGTCTTTAATATTGCACAATTTAACTTTAAATCATCAATTATTACAATATTACAATACGCTAAGTACACTCTTTCAGAAGATGTACCCTTTCATCTGAGGTGGGCATAGGGAAGTTGTGTTAACTAATAACAGCTAAACGTTAGCTTCTCATTCTTTCATAATTATGAAATATTAAACAAAAACAATGACTTTATGTTTATATAATCACATTATGTATACTACCTAATGAAGTTTAAACGCGCGCGTGCGTGAGTGTGCATGAATGAGAGGTAATTACGACATTAAACATACAATTGTAGACTTCAATATATTATTGCTTAATAATGTAAAAGCTAGGATTATTTCACAATGAGAGTAAAACGGAATATGATGTGCTTCATATTGGGCTCGAATCCCACTGCAATAACAGCAATAAACTCGTCAGACATGTTTATGCTTAATTATTTGCATTTTATACACTTACTAATATAAGTGGGTGAATAATGAGCAATCCTAAATGAAAACTACGAACACAGATATACAAAGTCGAAGTGCAGAAAAGGGGATCCTTTAGAATCAACGAACACAATCATGAGAAGAAAACAGCAGATTTGGTATTTTTTAGTCCATTCATAAGTGATAATGTAAGCCAGCTTCAAAACCATTCCACAAGAACCAGCTTGCGCGGATTTCAATTTTAAAGTCAACAGGGTTGGGCTCAATGATCCTCCCCAAGGACCAGTTACGCATAAAACGAACGCTAGTGTGAACATGCCAATAAATGCTGAAAAGCGACCCGGCTGCACGTTTGGATAAGGCCAAAGATGCAGTGGTCGCCGACATGAAACACAAGTTCCCCGGTCAATTCGACACGTAGTCCAATGTTAAGAACTTAAAATAAACACATGGTTTCTATAAATCGATTTTCAATATTAGTTAGTTGTGTTTGTACATGTATTACTTATTATTACAAGCGATTGTTAACACTTTCGATATTTTCCAGAACGCACATTTACACAGAAAAGCTGATGACTGAATCGGATTAGATGCACATGCTGTTGATTCTATTTTTTTCTGCGTTTTCTGAATTGGTAAATTAGCCAGACGAAGCATTGGTAAGACTGCCAGAAAAGTCGTTCGTAAGATTGCCTGAGACATTATTGCTAAGACTGCCTGAGAGAATTGTTACGACTGACAGAGAAAGTAGAAACTATGCCTTTAATAGACATAATCTGGTAGACTGCCATTGAAAGCATTGGTTATACTTCCATAGAAAGCATTGGTAAGACTGCCATAGAAATAATTGGTTAGACTGCCATATAAACAGAAAGCATAACCATTGGTATACGACTGCCATAGAAAGCATGGTAGGACTGCCATAGAAAGCATGGTAGGACTGCCATAGAAAGCATGGTAGGACTGCCATAGAAAGCATCGGTACGACTGCCATAGAACGCATTGGTACTACTTCCATAGAAAGAATCGGTACGTCAGCCATAGAAAGCATTGGTACTACTTCCATAGAAAGCACTGCTAAGACTGCCATAGAAAGCATTGGTACTACTTCCATAGAAAGCACTGGTACGACTGCCACAGAACGTCTTGGAAAGACTGCCATAGAACGTCTTGGAAAGACTGCCATAGAAAGCATTGGTACGACTGCAATAGAAAGCACTGCTAAGACTGCCATAGAAAGCATTGGCACGACTGTCATAGAACGTCTTGGAAAGACTGCCATAGAACGTCTTGGAAAGACTGCCATACGAAGCATCGCTTGTCTGAGTTTATCAATGTACGTACCGAAAATACAGAAATGAAAAACAGAAAGCTCAATCACAGTAGAGGATGTAGTGGTGCGTGGTCAATTATTTAATCACGCCACAAATAAGATAATTTCCAAATAGAAGAAAAGAGTGCAGTATAACATACCATTAGCAATTAGTTAAGCTGAGCATCAATACTGCACAAACGAAAATGTACTACGAACTTAAAGTGTCGTAAATGTTTAGTCTTATAAGAAGTACTGTAGTTACAGGTTCCTCAATATCTGGTCTAAAACAGAGTCCTTAATATATATATATATATATACATCTATATATCAAGTCTTAAAAGAATTACTGAATTTTAAGTCTCCAGAGCGTCCTTCTTGAAGAGGGTTATTAATTTCAGGCCTTATTTTGTTAAAACAGGGTCCTCATTTTCTAAGTTATTAAAAATGTTCTTAATTTCTGTTCTTAAAAACGTCCTACATTTTTGGTCTTATAATTGCCCTCAACGTTTGGTCTTAAATAAATAGGGTCCTAACTGACTGGTCTTATAGCGGGTTATAAATGTTTCATCTTAAAAGTATGTCCTAAAATACTGGTTTTAAAGAATTTGCAAATTTCAACATTTTGATGTTTTTTCGCTCTGAGTAGCAATACTGTTATAGAATGTCATTTCTCCGATGGACTACTGTATGATTTTCCAACACATGTAAGTAAGCACATATGTTGTCACAATAAGTTATCTTATGGACCAAAAGGTCGTCAGATAGTGAATGACACGAGAGGGAGTATCAGACATTTGTAAACGACAAAAATCTCCATTCATTCTCGAGTGACACTGGCAGACCACGTCAAGTAGACAATGATTTACCTAAACACACACAGTCAAAGCAGAGGAATGCCCGAGATATATATTAATATATTACAGCGTCTTAATTACTAATTTAACATGTTTTCTCTTTTTTTTTTATATGCGCACCATCTTTGGGACGATAATGAATACAATATGAGAAGAGGGGAAAGCCCATAAGGAATGGGTGTCCGAAGAGTTGCAAAAGAGAAGCGTTGCAAAAGAGAAGACTGCCTCTGAAGATTTTACAACCGATTCCTCAGATGAACACACATATAAATCGGATCCAGAATATCAATGGCAGGGTGTTCTCATATATAGAAACATTAGTTAAAAAAATGTATTCATGATTTTCCCCCTCAAATCGGAAGTGGGGGTTGGACGGACCCCTGTCCTTTGCCGCTACTGTCTTACATGGTATACTAAATATTCAGAAATGTGCACACATAAACCACTACTTATATCATTATGAATATTGTTGTTTCGTGGTATAGTTTAGTACTTATATCATTATGAATATTGTTGTTTCGTGGTATAGTATACTTATATCATTATGAATATTGTTGTTTCGTGGTATAGTTAGTACTTATATCATTATGAATTTGTTGTTTCGTGGTATAGTATACTTATATCATTATGAATATTGTTGTTTCGTGGTATAGTTAGTACTTATATCATTATGAATTTGTTGTTTCGTGGTATAGTATACTTATATCATTATGAATATTGTTGTTTCGTGGTATAGTTTAGTACTTATATCATTATGAATATTGTTGTTTCGTGGTATAATTATAAATATTTTTGTTTCGTGGTATAGTTAGTACTTATATCATTATGAATTTGTTGTTTCGTGGTATAGTATACTTATATCATTATGAATATTGTTGTTTCGTGGTATAGTTAGTACTTATATCATTATGAATTTGTTGTTTCGTGGTATAGTATACTTATATCATTATGAATATTGTTGTTTCGTGGTATAGTTAGTACTTATATCATTATGAATATTGTTGTTTCGTGGTAAAGTTTACTTATATCATTATGAATATTGTTGTTTCGTGGTATAGTTTAGTACTTATATCATTATGAATATTGTTGTTTCGTGGTATAATTATAAATATTGTTGTTTCGTGGTATAGTTTAGTACATATATCATTAAGAATATTGTTGTTTCGTGGTATAGTTTAGTATTTATATCATTAGGAATATTGTTGTGACGTGCAACAGCTTAATCAGCATTTCAATATTTGCTTTTCCGAACTGTTTACACTTCAATTTTTATGTCAGAATCATACGATGATAAAAGCATAAAGAAACATCTTAGTCTAAACCCTACAAAACATCGTTAAATGATTCAGTCCTCTTAAAGACATAGATTTGGACAACATAAGGAAATATTATAAGCAAACCGACGCTCATATCCACACAACAATATACTTCATGTCATCAGAAACTAAACCAGGACGAAGAACATGATACATGTACCTCAATCAAATAAACAAGTCATACAAAGTAAGTGCCCAAGCAAATCCAAATGGGGTGAACTGATCTGCGAATAATTGTCATATATTTAAGATTTAACGGAGCATAACACGACAAAATGATACAGATAAATCGAATAATGGACCGTACAAATTTAAAGAATAATTAAAAAAAACAACGTAAAACTGGCTCTTCCGAATAGAAAAAAACAACTCTCTGATGCGTCAACTGATAAACCCAGGTTCGGTAAGTAGGTTTATAAAGCTTGACCATTTGAACAGAATGTACCATTTAATTGCGAAGGGTTTTCAATTAATGTTCTCCATACCCCTATTTCAGTAACCTTTTTGTATATGAATAGAATTAAATGTAATTATTTGAAGATTTGCAATATTAATATTTTACTACTGCGTTATTAAAAGCAGACAATGTCAACATACTAATGATACATCTGTGAAAACAATAAAATATCAGACAGAAAATGGCACGTGTTCTGAATTATTATATTTATGTGTCTGGTACTATTGATGTTTTGGTGATCAACGCTGAAAGCTGTTACATCGCAACTTCAAATGACCAGTATGTATATATTGAGCTCCAATAGCCCCACATACACACACAAACCACTATCCACCATTTAGTCGCTACACGCCACGAATGAACCCTTTGGAAATTAAAATTCTAGTTTGATCCTCACTAACATACAACTGAACATATCCAATTGAAGATGTCCTTCTTAAAGAAAGAATCGGTGATCGTGCACAACTTGGAGATTTCATCGCTACACACCACGAATGCACCCTTTGGAAATTCAAGCTCTAATTTGATCCTCACTAACATACAACTGAACATATCAATACTCTACAAACAACTGAACATGCCTTCTTAAAGAAAGAATCGGTGATCGTGCACAACCAAACACTGTATTTGGAGATTTCATCGCTACACGCCACGAATGCACCCTTTGGAAATTCAAACTCTAATTTGATCCTCACTAACATACAATTGAACAAATCAATACACTACAAACAATTGAACATGTCATTCTTAAAGAAAGAATCGGTGATCGTGCACAACCAAACACTGTATTTGGAGATTTCATGGGATCTTCATATATAAATGCAAAATGAAAACACATACAAACGACCCACGTGCAGTTAATATCGTATGAGATCATCTCCTCTATCATCATTTAAATTTGTTTAACACGATCTAAATTACAACACAAATTCTTTTTAAAACTACTACCTACCAATTTTATAAATTACCCAACCTAATGATGTGGATCTCTTTACCTCTCGGGTTAATACTTGACTACATGGTGTCTCTAAATAACGTTTACTGTTGCCACACAGCTGTGGCAAATTCATATACAGTTTAATGTTTTACCGCATTTTATTACGTCTGGATGTATATACTGCCTGCATAAATGTTAAGAGGTGATAGTCAGGTCGTTGATGTGCATACATATTGCGTAATGTTGATAACTGCTGAGCATACACACACAGACACTATATGCACAGGGTTAATGATAGCGTGGGGGTTCCTAAAGGAGAAAATACAACTTGCTTTTGCTATATCTATTAAAGTAAATTGGAAAATCACTAATATCGGTTTAATGCTTTTGTATGGCGTAGGTAGTGTTGAGGACTTATTACAACTCCTCATAATGCTCATTTAAATCAATGTGTGACTGTGTGTGCTTTCGTTGTGTAGTTCTGTTTAACTTTGGTTTAGCCCCGACAAAGACGTTAATCATACACGCAGTTTGCAAATAAACTGATAATATGCATGCAATATAATATGCAAAGATAAACTGTAAAATTAACAGGAGTGTCCTTATTTGTAACTCACAGTATTATATAAGGTAAAAGTCGATGACTACTTAAATAGAATACGTCCATGAATACAAGTATACAACTTGAATATTGGTAAGGCTTGTGATCATAAACACTTAAAACAATTGCAGCAAACTTCAGATCTGATTACTTTCTATGAATATACGCGACCTACTAACATACGCGACATAATCATACATCTACTAGTAAACGTTTTCTATACTTAGCAAAAGTCAATTAGTGTTGAAACATTTTATATCGCCTCTGTAACTTCATCAGATTCCTAACAATCATTTACACGAAAAGGTCACATAACGAGTATACGTATGGAGTCAGTCAAAACAATCTGAGCAGACATAACAATTCTCGAAACTTGGTAAAGTCCTTGAAACTTTGATAGATCGATTTTACTGATGATGTCACAGATATTACCATATTTCTCGATTAAGTTATCCAACTAAAGGATATATACATGTATACAAGTGTGCCTTACGATAATTAACGTAATCTGTGTCGTTTGATAGTAGTGGTTCAGTTATTCAATTGTATTAATCTACTTGATTTTACGTTCATTTAATTGGCTCCATGTACTAATACACCGATTTATGCTTAAATGTTTGAAATTGGCCGTAGTGGGTTCACACAAGGAATTCGGACTCTTATATTTATTTTCTGTTTTGTGACGGATCGTGAGTGTTAAAACAAACTAATATGTACCAAGAAACAATTGCAGGAAAAGACAATCCACTAAAATACACGTTTTTGTGAAGTGCGTCAAGAGACTTTACAATAAAAAAACTTGATTGCAGAGTGAGACGCTGTTTCCAATTAATAACGAAATTATGGTTGTGTATATTTAAAGAGAACGCCATTGACCGTGGTGTGTGTGCATGCGTTTTATAATATGCTTTGGAAAAATGACATAACATGAGATACATCCGTAAACGTAAAGGACAACACGGATTCATACTCCGTGATCAATACAAACTACCAAATACGAAAGTGACACATACATTACTTCAGTGTTCATGAAAATACAATGTCCAAGAGGTTAATTGAACTCTCACACAACTATTAAGAGATATATATTAATGCACAATAAAATAGCGGGATATTTGAGGATCTCCAAATCGCAACAGAAACCGTAGAAAGGTTGTTAATGGGCATCCACACAATTTAACTGTTTTACGAAAATTAGTAAACACTCGATTCCCAATGCAAGTGGCGAAGAATACAATAAGGTACAACTGAGAAAATCGCTGAAAATTAACCAGGTTTCTTGAGTTGAACACTTTTCAAATACGTATTTACCCTTCAGATTGAAATATTTGACAAGGTGCTACGAAAAATTGACTTCTTATCAGGTCCTTCCCTTTTCTCCCAGTCATAATATTGTATTTTTTAAGAACATGCATGTATGTGCTGTCTGTGTAAATCTATTCCATGTCAAAAAAGGTGTATTTACATTCATCTCGTGCGCTGAACCTTCCACATGTTATCTCGATTGCTTGTTCTGATATATGTATGTTTGATAGGAGCTAGTGCACTTGCTGGAAGTTTACCGAGTAGGCAGGGGTGATATACTCAACAGTGGTCTTGTGTTTTTTATCACTTAGGTAACCGCAACAGACATCAGGAGAGAGGTTTGTTGCACCCTAGAACCTGGTTTAACCCTCCAGAATCCTTTTCCCCACTGACCTTGTCAACAACCTTATGTTAACAGTTTGTGGTGTCCCATACTTTGCTTTTATTTTTCCTGGTAACTATTGTTTGGATTGATTGCGTTTTCTTGTTGACTGTGTTCTGTGAATGCTACATCGATTAGTTGTACTATTTTTTTTGTTTAAACAATTTCATATTAAGAGGAACATATTACTCATTGAATGTATCGATATCAAAATAAACCTTTATAATGCTTTATATCAAGTTTTATTTAACTGGGTCGTTACCATTTTCTTGTAGAATGAAGAAAATAGTAACGCGTTTAGTCCAACTTTAATGAAATAACAATAACTACACAATTTTCGCTGCAATAAACGTAGAGTGGGTCAGGGTGGTTATTTGAAATGCATTATGGGATTATTGCGGTGATTGATGAGAGGAGGGAGGTACGACCTTACACCTAACGACAAATATAGGGTTATTGATTACACAATCGCTGTGTGTAATTGTCGCTTCCTTTCTTCTCTCATAAAATCAGTTAAAATTTAAATTTAAATAAGGACTTTTTTAAAATCTTTAATTAAGCCACGTTTTTGTACGTCACCACTAATAAATTGATATTTATCTGTTGCAGTAGTTTTCCGCCTAAAAAAAATAAATAAAAATACAAACTCGGTTTCTAGACGTTTCATTTCGGCTTCATGTTTTATATTTACTTTAGGCGGTCCCTAAAATATACACTTTTTGTACTTTGAACCTCAAATGCGAGCAGTTGTTGGGACTAAACTTCTAAAAATAGACTAATCGCATAGAAATATCACTGTACCAGGCGTACTTATACTTATGCATGCTCTTTCACGCACATGCACACACACATACATGCAAGTGGCACCTGCTTCATTAATAAACATGTATTTCCTGAAACTACTCTGCGAATAGTTCTTGTTTGAAGTAAGACAAGATGATAATTATATATAGATAACATAACTTCCTTTAATAAAAGAAATAAAATATAATTGTTTTATTCAGACGACGTATGACTGCACACGATCAGATACCACTGAAATAAGAATTAGAACAACTTACTACATATGTAACTATATCAGGGTCTTCCACAAGGCATTTAAGAGAATATTCCCCCTATCCCTTATTTCTAAAGTCTAATTTCCAATTAGTTGAAATATACTTTAAATGGTACCTAAATGAATCATGCTCCATAAAAATATTTAGGGTTGGTAGGAAGGTATGTTGTTTTTCTTGCCAACATCTTAAAATATTAAAGAAAAATAGAATGAAGATAGCAACAACAAAGAGTCAATGTTAAAGAATGTCTATAAAACGTTTTAGGTAGGGCCCTTTTTCGTGGTTATGTAGGATAACAGCAAACCGACAACTTGGTATGGTCGGCCCGACAAACATTTTGGACAATGCAAATATCCCTTAAAAGATGAATCTTTCAATGATTGCTGACAGAAAATCTTAAAATCCGGTGAATTAGATTAATATTACACACTTCCATGAAAACAAACTTGAAAACTGATCGTGGCCTTGACAAAGATGGAGTAAACAACTTGGAAAGTTACACGTTTGCATGCTAATTTCTTAGTAGTTATCTAACTGTTAACCTGAAACTCATTTGAGAGAAGCAAATATTACTGGACAGTCATTTTAACGGCATACATCATTGACAAATATAATAAACTTTATTATTATTTTTATTAATTGGACACATTGTTGGTAAATGCCAACAATACACGGCACCTTCTGAATAAATGTTTAAGAAGTGTATCACTGACTTCATTTACGGTATGTATAGTTTCAAGATTGTGTAAGGATATAACGTTGATATGCATGGACTCTGCCGCCTAATCATTTGATATGTATGGACTCTGCCGCCTTTCATATATATTACTGAACGTAAAAGAAAAGAAAAGAAAAGAAAGGAATTTCCAGTATTTAAACGCTAAGGCACACTTATCAAATGTTACGATTTCAAGGGAGATTCACCAATTAAATGAGAGTGAATCACTGACTTCATTTACGGTATGTATAGTTTCAAGGTTGTGTTAGGATATAACGTTGATATGTATGGACTCTGCCGCCTTTCATATATATTACTGAACGTAAAAGAAAGAAAGGAATTACCAGTATTTAAACGCTAAGGCACACTTATCAAATGTTACGATTTCAAGGGAGATTCACCAATTAAATGAGAGTGAGACAGATCAATAAGTAAACACAGTTAAACAAGACATTCACTTATAATTAACTAACATAGCCGCGTAATGTCTGTTTTAATTAGAAAGGTTTACCATGTTGAAATAAGTCATGAAATCACCATCTAACTACATACACATTTACCTGATATACCCGACTTGTCTTACAGTTTAAAAGAGAAACACATTTGTTCGGCATCTATTAAAGGATTAAATACTGCAACCTAATGTGTTATATAAAACTATATTAGCATATTCCAAATACTGTCCATAAAAACATATTTTTTTTTAATTTAACTAAGGCAATCCGTAAAAAAAATGTTGGTTTGCCGTGCTCGACTTACTCGCTAAAAAGAGCCCTACCCAAAACTTTGTATTGCAATTATTTTAATATTATTTTTTTTTGCTATTTTAAGAATATTTTCCCTTTAATTTCTTATGGTTTTTACTGTCTTTGGAATTTGTTTTTATTCAATTACCTACCTACCCACTTAAACCATTTTGGGTCGGAGCATAGCAAACCAACAATTTTTTAAGATGGCCTAAACAAGCGCAACGCCTTTATGCAAGTTGACGGCCACACATACACTAATTGAACAAATAAATCAAGACCCAGCATCAATATAATTGAAAATAGAAAATTGGTTCAACCCAAGTCGGTAATCTACATGCAAAGCACATTATGGGTCGCGGATTTCCAAACGAAATCGACATTTGAACAGGTAACGATCAAAGGGACCTGTCATGAGCATGATCTTTAATGATGAATACATCACCAAATACCATTTAAATAGTGATCCATATTAAATGATCTTCCAAATTACTGTATTTACAATACAATAATAAAGAACATGTGAGGGTAAACCATTGTGCTGAATAGGAGAATATGCGATATTGTCTAAAAAAGAAAGAAAACAATGCATGTAATATAATTAGAACAAAGAAGAAAAAAACAACAGGTAATTGTTTGAAAACAAAAACACTAAAGAACATTAGAAAAAAACACAAAAAACTTTCTATTTCTGAATAACCATTGAATAAGCAACAATATAAGAATATATTAAAATGTTATATAAAAAAATAATACATTCTAATATTACTTAGAATGATATATATATATATATATATATATTCATATATTGTTATTAATATTGAACCAAATTAGGATATTGTTTATTAATATGATTTCATTCATTTGTTTATATGTTTGTATGTTGTTCTTTGGTTTGTAACTCTGTGTATGCGTATATTTTCTAATTAATCAGAATCACATGTTCAGTTAGGAATGTATAGTGTTTTAATATGTTTTCTTCTGTCTATTATAAACATTGTTTTCCAGTGATGGCCTAAAATTGGATATAAAGATATTCTATTCTTCTATTTTATAAGAACGAAAACCGGAAAAGGAAATACTTGAAAACCCGAAAATTTCATTTTATTATAACAAGTTCATTTTGAAAAATTACAAAAGATGACACTCAGCAATTTCCACAGGTAGACCATCTTACCACCATGCCATCTGTTTAACAGTAATAATTAAAGAACTGCAAAACGGACATTCTGCAGGTACAAATATGAACGATGGTAACAACATCATAAGGAACAAATATTAAAGAGACTGTCAATTTATTTATATTTTTTTATATTGAAAAAGAGCCAATCTGGCTCAATGGATATCCTGTGGACTTTGAATCCGGAGAATACGGATTCTGAATCCGCAGATCACGGATTCGAGCCACTGTGTTTCTTCGGAATGCTTTGTTCAACATACTTTTCGTCGAATGGGGATGTACAATGTACGGTCCCGGTTATCGGGGTCTAATCCGCCATTCGAAAGTAAGAGTAGGGAAAGGTTTCTATGTTTCCTTCCCCTCTTTCTGGGGTGGCTGTAAATAATCTAAAATAGTTTGTCGATGATTTAAACAACAATTTATTTTATATTAAAACCCCTCATATCATCAATTCGTTGTTAAGGAGTCATATTCTGAAACAGAACTTTAACTACTATACATTCGAGTGAAAACATAAAAAAAAAATGAAACAAACGATCTTATTTCAGGTAACAAACTATGGAAATTTAAACATCACTCAAACAAAATGCTAAAATCTGCATGGCAAAACAAACCATGATATTAAATATGTAACGTAAGTGCATGTGATTTTGTCACTTTTATTACAAGGTGAAGCAAAGAAGAATACATCGACACTAACAATTGGGGACGCAAATAATTTACCTGCACACGTACGTGACCAGAATAATTTTGACAAAGTAAATGAGATTCTTTTGCGAAATTTGATAGGACCAACCTCTTTACCTCAGCTATATAATATGCATTTATACAAACTTTACACAGCGTGTCGTAATGTGTGCAAATCTCTCGTATGGACCAGAATAAATACGCATTGAAATGATCTTTTTTAAATGTAAGACATTAAGTTGGGGTGTGTGGGGTTTGGGGTTGGATTCTCTTGTGAACACACTGAATATTGGGATTGGGATGACAAACTGGTAAGAGTAAGATTAAACTCACTCCAGAACCTGTTTACATCCCTACCGGTCATTTTTGCCCATGACCATCGTACGGTCAACCATTGTCTCTCACTGCTTTTGAATATATTTTATTGTGTAGCTATTGCTTTTAAATTTAGTTTTTCTCGCCTGTTCGAATTTTTCAAATATTTGTATTGAAATAATAGTATTGAAATAATATCTATTCAATATAAACTGTCGATGCCACTATACCAATAGATTATTTTCCTTCAATTAACAAAAAGATAAACAGGAAATATCCTGGTTATTATAAATAACGTTGACCACTTAACAACAGCATCAATTGAACCAATTAAGAAATGTGTTTTGCTGTAATGCTTAGCAATTGCCAATCACTTACAACATAAAATGAATCCGGTATATTGCATTTATCCTGGTATTTTTTTTTATCCTGGTTTATGTTTCTTAATACTTTCAATTTTCCTGTTAATGTTTGGCTTACTGACAAAACGGCTTATTGCTCAGAAACGTCATTTATATGGTTCATTATTACTCGTCAAGTGAGTTTCATAACCCAATGACCGCGTGGGAAATTGACCAATACCCATAATCAGCTTGACTAGTAACCTTGTGAACTTACCAGTGAAATTTAAGACTTGCTTTGGCAGATAAGAAGGTAAATAACTGACCACTGAAATTCAAGACTTGCTTTGGCAGACAAGAAGGTAATTAGCTGACCACTGAAATTCAAGACTTGCTATGGCTGAGAAGAAGGTAAATAACTGACCAGTGAGGTAATAGGTGAAGGCGTGCCAAAACTTTGAAGAATTAAGATGAAATGGTGTATTTAAACGTACAGTATTTTACTATTAAATAAAATACATCAACCAGAACTGATGAGAGAAAATTTCATTTGGAATGATACCAGTCGGAATTTTATTTCTACGACATAAATCATATATGATACTATTTTTAACTACCCCACCAGAATTTATATCTATCTCCTTTTATCGTTTAGATTAAAAAAATAGGTATTTTCAACCAAACATATATATACCGGAAAATTAAATGGGAAATAAAAATCCTTTTGAATTGTACACGCTATAATGTAATATGCAATTAATAAAATATGCCGTGATGAATAGACGGACTTCAGTCAAAACTAAGTTTTGTGTTTCCCTTTTTATTATCTGATACTATGTCTGGTTCTACTTGCTAAATGAAAAAGAGGTTACAGAAACCATATTAAAATGTTTAAGTATAAGAGACGCATGCCCCTTTTAACAGTTAATCAATGTATATCATTGGTGATATCATAGAGAAATGTTCTTGAATATTTAAGAGATCATTTCAAAGTATCACACTGGAATGACTGTATGTATGTCCATATACGTTTTAAGACATTGTTTCAAAGATTTGCTTGGAAGAGAGTGTGTCTGTAAATTAAAAAAACAACACATTTGAACACTATATAGTAAGTAGGATTGGGTGTTTTTGATAACTTTTGAAATCATTCCAACAGTATAATACAGAAACGAGTTTCCTTTAGAAGTAAGGAATTGGAAGAGTTGAAAGAATGACTTGTAAAGCATGGGCTAGCAACTACTCAGGCATAGCCAACAGCAGCAGATGAGCTGCTTCAGGTGTTCACCATAATGAAATGTAGTTGCAATGACTACTTTCGTCATTGGTATAGAAAAGTCGACCGATAGAACGATATGCTCTTTTTTTCTTTTTGTTTTTTTTAGTATTCCTTCATTTTAAAATAACGGTCTATTTATTGCATTGGCGGGCACATATCGCTGTATTACGACCAGTTCAAAAGGCTCAGTAATTTGTATAACTGTGGTTATTAGGCTTCCACAATCGATCTGTGCACCTAGTTACGCGCGGTTGCCTTTTAAATTTCAAATATTGATGTACAACGCTCAGGCGAGTTTAATCTAAAATCGCTCCATTGACTTTATGTCTAAAAAGATAGAGTGTTTCGGTAACAAGCAATAATCATACTTTTCCGCTTATTTGCAGCTATGCGGTTATGCATTTCCTTTACTTGATACTTCACAGGTTTTGAACAATCGTCGGAAATCATTCAACACGAACAAAGTAATTAGGGATTTAATAATAAATTACGAGGCTAATATACCAGCATGTTTGTTGAAAATTTTATTGGACAATGACGGTGCATCAAAAACGAAGCATACATACTACCTAGGGAAACGAAAAGCAACGACAAAAATAATAACAACAACAACAAGACAATGACAACAACAACAACTTATGAACAGAAAGCAATCACATATGCTCCCATTCATACATGACGTGTTTTGATAGAAACAAGGGGACGTCAAAATGACGTCCAATTTAAATTGGTTGTACTCCAGGCCAGTAGATGTGTTATTTTAGAAATGAAACAAAATAACACGTCAAATACCAAAATGCTAGAACAGGAGGAATGGGACAACAGAATTTGAATTAAATGAAGTAAAAAAAGGGAACAACTTACTATATGCGTTTCTAAGTGTTTGGGCTGGTTCCGGCTTTCGATCTATAAAAAATAAATATGGATTTATTAAATGATATGTTGTGTAATATGCCTATTTTTAATGCTTTTTGTATGGTATGTCCTAGTGTTGATGCTTTTGTATTTTTTTTGGGTTAAATTATCATGTATCTTCCTTGTTCCATAAAGTGAGAAATCAAATTTTCGAAAAAGAAATCCTCAATTAGTTTTAAGTAAATACACTGAATGACGTAAACAATACCAAACCAGCCCCTGGAAAAATACCATTATTTGAAAAATAATGCATTATTTGCAATTTACCGTATTAAATTCAAATGATCAGCTGATTCAAAACAATGATGCCTATGATACCGCGGTATTGATCATCTGTTTGAAACCTTTGAATAAATTTTAAAGGAATTAGGCGATATTGTCATACTAATCAGCATACACATATATTCGCCAAGACTATTTAACAAAATATTAGTTTGGTTGAATTCCAAATTCGGAACGAATCTTTAAATCTCTTTGTTTTATTGCATGTAACAGCAAAGCGTATCTTGCCGGTCTAGTGTGTTTCAATTAAAGGAATTTAGACTTTATCTGTTTACGGATATAATGTTTTACCAGAGCTTTTATAATTAAACATTTTAAACTGGCCAACATAGTTTAGCTTTTTTCCCCCAATCAGGTGCGGCATTGTCCTTATCTGGATAGCTTTTAAAGGACGATTGATTTCTAACTAATTAGAAGAAACGATATTTTTCTTTTCAATTATGTTATTATTTCGATCATACACTACAACAATAAAACTAGACCAATACGTAAACACAATTTTAGGACACAACATTCCTTCCCGCAGCTAAAAAAAATCCTTTATTACTTCGTAAATATCAATATTAAAGCTTGCTCATTTTCTACTCCAATCTTAATTAAAATCGGATATGGTGTTTAATCACTTTTTATATGAGAGGAGCTCTTTGTGGAATTGCTATACATAATAAATTAGACGAATTTCCAAGCCCTATGGAAACATTTGACATGAATATTGACAGCAATAACTAGCCAAGCAAATATGTTGGTAAGGAAGAACACGACTTTAATGACAATTTTAATATAACGGGTCACATTTAATGTTTATGACAAGGATTATGGTTAAAGAGTGGTTTCTCCGGATGATAGTAATTATGTTATGGACTAAGCAATTAAAATTAATATAGATCTTCCTTGTTGTTGAAAGTATTATTAAGTATATACTTATATAGTATGTTTCTTCCTTGTATATATTTTTTTAAAATGTGTTATCTAGAGAGGAACATTGAGAATGTCTGGTCATCAGTATCAAACTATCATTGTTGGTCAATCTGAGAGTGTTACAATATTTTTTAAAAAATATAATGTTTGTATACATTTTTGATAGTGTAACAAGACAAAATGAAAATAAATAAGACCTACCTGAGCTGAATAAAACTATCGCCTTAAGACAGCTATACTCTGCAGAATCAACATGAAGAATTTTCAATTTTTCCACTTGTTCTTGAAAAATTCGTATATGGTCCATAAATGCTACCACTCTGTCCGCCGCCATCGGGGAGGCGTGGAGTCCTGCTGCCGCCAACAGGGGCGCCACGTGTAGGGGCATTGAGCACTGTGCTGCGTTTAAAACAAACAATTCACTCCAACTTAACCGTAATAGGGCTACCTGGTCCGTGATTTGCAAGTCTGGAAAGAAAGGTATGTTTCTAGCCCATTCTACTGCACTGAAAAGCAGTCTTGCAGCCAGCTCACAAATATTTTCGATTCCCATGATGTTGTTGGTCTGCATACACTGTCCATATCGGGATGTCGGATAGGGTTCTGCTCGGAGCAACATTGATATAAAACTTGAAAGGTAAGTGTGACCAGTCAATGGGTCGCCATTGCTGAAGGCCATTTGACCGGCAAACGGATGCTGGGTTGGGGGAACTCGACCTCTCTGTACAGCTGAAAGAGAAACGGCTAGTGTTTATACCAGAGACATGGCCCCTTGTCTCTGTTTATACGCATAAAATAGCAATTTATAACATGTTGTGTAATAATAATAATAATAATAATAATAATAATAATAATAGTAAAACTAGGAAACGTTGTTAATTTACTATTTTCTTTTAAACACACAACTTGTACTATACATTACTAAAGGCGTAAACAGAAAACAAAGTAACAAATAACGGAGGATGAACATATGAAAATATCATTGAAAAAAAGTGTAACATGTTACATGGATTAATAAAAAAATGTAAGACTTTCATATATATTAAGGCAATGCAGTAAAAATGATATGCACAACTACCTCAAATGGGAAGCAAAACACACATTATAATACTGCGCTGATTTGCTTGATATTTGAATTGAATTGAATGTTGTTTAACGGCTCATCAACACAGTATAGGTTATTTAGAGACGCCCCAGAGAGAGAGAGAGAGAGAGAGGAAGGATACATAGGAATCCGGGAACCGTGCCCTAGTTTTATTATCGAATAGATTCCTATGGTTCTTTAACGTGCTCGGAGGATATACTAATAGGCTGAGGGAACGTGTCTTGCCAAAGAACAAACCGATGAAACTCAGTGACACCACGGAGGATTGAACCCGGGGCCTCCGATTACAAATCCGCCGCGCTACCGACTGCGCCACGCCAGCCCTACTCTTGGTATTTAAAGATTGTGGTGTTGGTATTTGAAGATTGTGGTTGTAACCAACGATCGCGGCCCGTGACACATAGCATTCAATGGTGAACTTTAGATATGCTTTTTATAATTAAAGTAACAATGCTTGTTGGTGCATAGTTCTGCATTATATTGCACACTCCTTTCACATATTATGACCTTTAGTCACCTGGTGATATTTGTGAAAATGCGCAATCCTCTAAAGCTAATATGCATTGCATGTATTCATAAATCTTACAAAAAATGTATGCCTATCATGACATATCTTTTGTCGGTTTGTTGGTTAAATTTAAATATTATCTCTAGCTCTGTTTGCATATCCCCAGCATTTATATTACATTTCATGTGGCACTATTGTCAGTGCAAGCTGTTACCGGCTAGACATTATACCACGTGTTTATCTAACTATTTCGAGATGCACATATGCTCACTCATACAACCTACACTAATGGAAAAAAATGCGTTTACTATGGAAAATAAAATCGGTTATTCAAATTGGTCGCGTAATACTTCTTTCGAGGATGATCAAAGACTATTCATTCAATGAATAAGGTATGCATAGAACACAAACACATGCTTCTGACGCCTGTCAGTATTAATGCTAGCTTCATGTAAAGTTAATGGACTTTTTGCCATTGGCGTATTAATTTGAACATTATAGATCTACTTTAGACTGCATGTTATGACTGAAAAGTCATATTCAAAGCCAGGTGCACATATTTATCCAAAGGGCATGAAACGTTTGCTATATATCTGAAGTACACATAAGCACATTTGATATCGAACTACTCTAGCATAAATTGTTTGAATGTGTATATTTAAATGATATTATCGCATTACAAACATCGCAAGCTTTTCTTTAAAATATATGTGGGTAGGGCTATTATTTGAAGGAAAAAAACACACTTGAATCTAGGTGGGGAGGTGGGGAGGGGGTGGGAGGGGTTGGGAGGGGGGGGGGTGGATGTGGGTAGGGCTATTATTTGAAGGAAAAAAACACACTTGGATCTAGGTATGCTTAAAAAATCACGTTAATCGGCAAGAAGGTGAATAAAGGCTCAGCAAAAGTTGATTCACCCATTAAACATCTTACAGGGACACATGGCAATCTTGACGTCTTCATGAGCATCTCGATTTATTAATCCAGTATCATTTTTGACTTTAAATCTGCTTGCATATGTTTAAATTTTGAGTTTTTCAACTTCTCTTCGTTATTCTATCATTGAAATATTATTGGTGAAATGTAATCAACAGTTAGTAATATGCAAAAACAATTTTCTTCATAAAATTCTTATAATTAATATTTATGATTGAACAAATGCAATTTATGTATAAAAACTAACGGGACGCGCGAGATTTTAAAAGATAAAGATTGCCATGTGTCCCTTTAAATACAAAGCAGAAACATTTATTTGAACGTATGTATTGCCGTCAATATTAATTAATGATTAAGCGTAAAATAGAAATCACTTAACAGTGTAAGAATGTCAAATAATTAGAGCTACATTGTCCGAAAAACGTTATAAACCTATATTAGTCTCTTGTAATTCTAAAAAGAATGGCACATTTATATTTTATGAATTGTTGTATTGTAAATAAATCTGTACTGTGACGCGACTTAAATAAACTATTAAACTGTATCTTTATTAATGTATACGATACTTTTGTAAGTTTAATATTTTTCAAACTGTGTGAGTCCTGTGGCTTTAAGGTAAGGTACTGGTTTATTTGGTTTATTTCTCATTTGAATATCACCTTTTGATTCGAGAGTATGCCACTCTCAACGAAAAGACAGGGGATAGGGCCATATACATTACAGCAGTCGTTACATTTAAATGTTACCCCTATGCTAAAGGTATTTATTTGCCTAGACGGAAAAGCGATATCGAGTAACCAGTCTAAATTAACATATTTCTTATGTAAATTTGATCGCAAATACCCGTCGTATTGTTCAGGGGTATTATTACAAGAAAATGTATACACATGCGATTATGTTCTAATTATTACCATGTTAATGTGTTTTTATTAGACGTTATTTAGACGTAGCAATTATATTTTAGATAAAATGTGTTAACTATGTTATAAATGTACGCTATCCATTCCTGTAATTAACCGTTATATACTCGATATAATAGCTTAATATATGCATATACTAAGAGTAAAAAACTTTTTTTTTATTAATTAAGAAACAATGTTAGTATAAATAACTATAGTTTATATATTAACAACTGATTGCAATGAATACAATTAGTAGTTCAGTTTCATAAACATATTTAGAAATGTTGTAACTAAGACCGCATTTGTCAGTTATTGCGGGGAAGGTGAAATGAATGGCGTCGATTCAAATTGGCGAACATAAAAATCGGGTTAATTGTATGCTTTTTTTTAGAAAATCAAATATAATTTATTTCCCAAAGGTGTTATGCTTGTGCTGCCAATAAAACAAAGCAGTTTGAAGCGAGTTAACTTAAATGTATTCGGTCGGTTCTCTGCTTAAGTTGGAAGGTCAGTGCCCCTTCGCCCTGACCACTTCAGGTGAGCCAACGCGACCTAACGAGAGCGGGTCAATATGCCTTCATCATCTGTCATTGAGAGCGGCACAATATGTAATCTAACCCGTATTTATCATACCTTTTTCATGGTCTGATCAGCACATGTTGTTCAACGATTATTGCAAAAACGCATATTTATCATAATAAGTTTGAAAAGAAAGTGACGTTTATATTAAGGTGTTTTAACGACGCGCTTCGGTGGATTTAGTAATAAAGAGAAAACGCAGATAGGATCTTTATAGCTTCACAAAAAGAAAACAAATCTGTATATATATGCCTGAGGCTAGTAACATGTTCATGGCATAATTCTGCCAACACTTTAAATGTAAGTTATCTTTAATAAACGTGGAATACCGAAACGTAATATTTCTCAAAATAAGTATAAATCCTGCACATTATTATTTATATATTACATAAGTTTGCATTATCTTAACTAAACGTGTTGCGGCTGATTGTTTGAATGTACATTTGATGCTTCTGAGAGTTATCCGCCAATGTACAAAACATATGTTACACATACAGATGTTTAAACAAGCTTTTGTAAAGAATGTCGATTTAATTTATGCTAGTAGACGATTATATCTTCACTGAGTTTACACAGTTATAATTCATGACCAAAATATAGAACTAGCTCTAAATTAAAACTTAGACATTTTTTAGAACTGAACTAGTTAAAGGTTACACAAACTTTACACATACACCTGCGGTTATTACTTTTAGTATACGGCACTATCAGGGTGTTGTTACCTTTCGGTTTAAAAAACGTTCCAACAGATTTTCAGAAAATGAGACATGGCATTATACAAAGAAAATTATTTATTCACTTGCCAAATAATTCTTAATAGTATGGGGATAGGATAAACCAGATTAAAACGTGTACATTATTGTATGGCCCTTAAATGATTAAAACTAAATTTAAACTAAAAAAGAAACAACAAAATGAAAAAAGAAATACAGAAAACGTGGAGACCATAAACAGCTAAAATATTACGATTTTGACGCCAATAGCGATATATAGAAAACTCCAAACAAATACAGTTTAAACTTTAACAATTTTCATTTTGACTTCTAAAATCTCTAATAGATATATTTTGGTATAACTTTGAAAAACTCAAAAAGCTAAAAATTATATCAATATTTTAACCTGCACTAAAGTAGTCTGTGCCTGAGGCATAACAGTGCGGGTAAGGAAGTAGTTGTGTGTCTGTCGACCTACCTTCCCGCCTCATTCCCATTTTCAGACATTTTTTCAGTCGGCAGTATTGACACTGGTTCCGGTGATGCTGATCCATAGGACAGTTCCGACTACCGCGACATGTGTACGATAAATTCCTTCGAACTGAACGTTTAAAAAAACTTTTACAACCTTCGCACGTATATTGTCCATAATGTTTCCCAGAACTCTTGTCATGACACACCACACACTCAATATGTTGTGTTTTACTGTCCGGTGTGGAACTTCCATTTTGGCTTTGCCCAGACGAGTCGCCGTTTGTCACCGCTACCTGTGTCTGCGGCGGTTGTTGAGAAGTCGGCGTTATAGCCGCCGGGATTGTTGTATGTTGTGGCTGAGACTGTGGTACCACCGGTGGTTGTATCGCCGTCGGCGTGGTCACCCCTATATCAACAACATCCGGGTCCCTCCAAGAGGTGACGATGGGATTTTGCGTGGCAGTCATAGCCATTGCAGACGACACACGAACACCACTTCAGAGCGACTGTGCGTGTAAGCGTAACTGCACACTAGTGTATAGGTTAAAGCAGAAGGTTGAGTAATAGATAAAGTTCACATGCGTATATGTATTTGCCCTGGCTGATGTCATTCGATTTACACTTCGTGTTATCACTGTGTATATAACCTTACATAATCCAAATCAAAAGTAACGTATACATCCATACAGCAGTATGATCAGATCACAAAGTAAGTCCTGTTGAGTGTTGGAAGATATTCCTTTCACCCCAAAGTTTGATCATAAATATGACCCGCATGCTGAAGAGCACTGCGCTATCGCAACTGCAAATGTTCCTCAAGCCGAGTAATCGTGTATAATGTAATAGGGTAGAGCGTGGTCAACCCTTGCACCCTATCTGTAATGAACTATGACCCAACCATTGAAAGAGTAAAGTTTCTATAGTGACTTTGCCATATATGGTTGACAATGTCATTTAAGTTCAAGAAACGTATTTATGAGTGACAAATACCGGCGCTTGGTCGTACCCCCATCTTTAGAGGGCATGCCAAGTCACAAGGCAGGCTAGAAACTATTGGCCAGATACGTCGTTAATAATACGCGTTTATGAGATTAGAGTATAGCAATTGGCATTCTCGCGCGCGGAAGGTTTAACCTTCCAATATTTAGGACGGCTTAACGAATAATTGTAGCCAATCATGACCGCGACGTTGGGCGGAGAAGAGGCGGCACGTAAATTGTTAGTGATGTGTGAAGCTATGCAGGAGGAGATCGGCATTATTTCACTGTAAATATGCTATCATAAGATTAATTATCAAAAGCCCGCCTCGCTTGATGCGTTTTGCATCGTCTGCTAACCTTAGTACATTACATAGCTTGGCTTTAACGTTGTGGGTTAGCAAAAATAGTATATAGGTTAAGATCTGTCAAATTATACCGAAATCTTAGTAGACATGTGCATAACGTTAAGAAGAAGAAGTTTTTTTTTATTACGTCTGCAAAATGTAAACGACACTTATTAAATTATGTTATGTAAACAGTAATGAAATAATAGAGGTTCCATGAAACTTATCTTATCACGTGGGTATTTTTAAACTCAACGCAACACAACATAACTCGACCTGAGATCACGGGGTCGTAACAAAAATACCTCTCGTCTGCTCTTTTACCTATCCATCAATCTTATTTTATGTGCAGTCAAAACAGTCTACATGGGAAAACGATGATGGAAAACTAGCGTATGTTTTAAGTTTGCTGTTCAGAGTTAGTATGTTTATGAAAGTACGGTAACAAAGGCGAAATATGTAGGTTCAACAAAACTTTGTTAAAAAAACTTTGATGTATATAACCAGGTAAGTAAAAATACATGTATAGGTAAAACTGAGAACAAGACTTTAAAAGTGTATTGCACTTTTTCGAATTATATACAACAAACAAACAAAATTAACACAATTACATATCATACAAAAAGACATATGAGGTTCTAAGCATTCAAGTGATACGTATTGAATTAAGTCCAGTGTATACCACTGGATTGTAGCATTAATACGACAATTAACATGTATATAACTCGGACACAATACAAAAGTTAAATTATCATGAACAAAACGTGTGGACATGAAATAAAAACACATAAAGCAAGATATTAACCTTATTGATTGAACGTTTTAATTTATTTTATTTCATTAAATTTGATTTAATTCTTAAATTTCAACGTAGTTTTTATTTATACTTTAACAACAGTGGATTAAAGCGTTGTATTAGACTGTGTTATACATGTTCATCAATTACAGACTGTATTATACATGTTGATCAATTAGAGACTGCGTTATACATGTTGATCAATTAGAGACTGCGTTATACATGTTGATCAATTAGAGACTGCGTTATACATGTTGATCAATTAGAGACTGCGTTATACATGTTGATCAATTAGAGACTGTATTATACATGTTGATCAATTAGAGACTGCGTTATACATGTTGATCAATTAAAGACTGCGTTATACATGTTGATCAATTAGAGACTGTATTATACATGTTGATCAATTAGAGACTGCGTTATACATGTTGTGAATTACAGCAGAACGAACATATAAATCAAATACATGCATATTATTGCCATTAAGGGCGTAAGGAATCTATTATTTTACAAAAGTTGTTTAAAATTTAAATAAAAGGAAAAGCAATTTAATTTTATAGAAACATAAAATTATCTAAAAAAAAATCATTTCTGTCGGACAGACATTAATCACGTTGGATTAGTAACACTAATGTCGAATCTGCCATATTACGGGATTTTCATTGAGTTTCAAACTGTCCTATTAAATACCACATTATTTTATTTTGTACATATATAAGTCAG
>JAWPHD010018311.1:0-40475 GCA_037043455.1 Cyrtodaria siliqua | reverse complement strand
ACTAAAACAACACAGAAATATGTAAAAAAAAAAAAAAAAAAAAGGTGTGGAGGGAGTTGGGGCGGGGGGAGGGGGGGGGGGGGGGGGATGGGGGGGGGGGGGGGGGGGGTGGGGGGGGGGGGGGGGGGGGGTGGAGGAGGGAGCCATGACCCAATATGGGTGAAGTAATAAGATGCATAATGCTATAACAAATCCCAAACCAAAATTATAGATATATACATGCTTACATGCAAACCTAGATCCGCCTTTATTGCACATTTTATGGGCCATACACAATTTGGGTTCCATGGGAGCCCAGAATTTGCAGAAGACAAAATTACTTATCCAACCCTTTACAACATACTATAAGGAAACCAATTCCAAATTTAGTTCAGCTAGGACAAGAAATGTAAGAGATATAGACCTGTAAACACAGCTTACACGCAAAATTTGATGTGAAACAGACATATTTTAAGGGCTATCAGAATTTGGGTTCCATGGGAGCCCAGGGGTTACAGGAACCAAAATTACTGAAGCAGCCCTTACGATAATGCTATAAGGAAGCTAATGGCCAAATCTGGTTGTGCTAGGGTAAGAATTGTAAGAGATATAGACTTGTAAACACAGCTTACATGCAAAATTGATGTGAAATGGGACACACTTTATGGGCTATCATAATTTAGGTTCCATGGGAGCCCATGGGTTACAGGAACCAAAATTGCTTATGCAGCCCTTAAGATAATGCTGAAGGAAGCCATGAACAAATTGGTTGTGCTAGGATAAGTAATGTAAGAGATATAGACTTGCAAACACAGCTTACACGCAAACCTTGATGTGGACGCCGACGCCAACGCGACGCCGACACCGGGGTGATTACATAAGCTCTCTTATTCTTCGAATAGTCGAGCTAAAAACAGGATGAAGCTGCATCTTTTCTTTGAATGGCGTTGGGAGATGGGCATACAATGTAAGTTGTGAGAATTTGTATAATGTTCAATCTCTAGAAAATGTGTGTATATAAAAATCCATGTCGGATTAGAAATAAATTATTTTGAGCGGGTTTATATTGCGTAGGATCAAAATTTGACGAATGGAATTGAAACACTTTGAAACTGTGGGCCTACGAGTTTTGGTATCAATGATCTTCAAGTCCCACCCACCAGGTATTGATCTGGGACAATATAAACTGGCTGGAAATATTTTATTTTTTAAACAAAATAGTAAAACAGTGCTGCAAGTGAACAATATCATTGCTAAAAGCTGTTCTCAAAAACTGTTCACAATTTTTTCATAAAAAGCAACAAACTCTGGTCATAATAAACATACTAAAATAAAGCACATTGGTTTCGTCTTTATTAGAATCTGTTCAGTGGTTAGAAAGCAATCTAGCAAAACCTTGAAGCAAACCGCAATTGCTGGACTTTCCGCCATCTTGGAACCATTTGATTATACACCCTGAATATAGTTCTTTATTGTTCTTTAGTCTTACATAGGGACTATATCATTATTTAACAACCTCAGCAAAATGTGTCTGATCTTTTTTATCATACATCTTTACACAAATAAATATTAAAAAACAAATACCTGTTTCATTGTATGGAGGTAGCTCCGGCTGCACACCTGAAAAAAGCACAAATGAATAAATTATTATTCTTGGGGTCAGATATATTAAAATCATAAGAATGTCTGTACAAGAAAGAACTGATGTAGAGGGCCAATCCTTGCTCTCAGCCCAACTAACACCGAGTCCATAATGCAATATTTCTGTGATGTTAATTAGGAATTGGACCAAAAGCTTCAGAGAAGAAGTCATCACATGTATTCTCTGAAAGTAAACAAAGCATCTGCTGACAGCCATGTTTGAATTGTAATCAAAATGGATTTGTTTAGGACTATTTGCATAATTTTTACTTACAACATGTAGAACCAACAAGACATAATAAGTAAAATTCCTGTGAAGTTTCAAGAAAATCTATGTTTTCCCCATATAACTCGTTGTAACAAAGATGGCCAATGATGGCAATATTTGAAAACATTATGAAAATCTATAAATTAGCTTCAGATAAGAGCAGTAGTCGCCACAAAAAAAGTTTAAGGACAGACCGACAGACGGACGGACAATGCATCATAGCAGGAGCTCTGCTGATCTTTGCCTTGATCGAAATTATTTTCCTCAGGTTGACAATATCTGCTGTCACTCTCATTGGTGTGCAATATTTATATACTGTTCCCCGATCATGTCTCTCTGAGGTAAAAAAAAAGTAAGTACTGCCTAATGATTGTGATATCACAGCAAGTTTGTAAATAGATATAAGGGTTTCCTATACTCATATGCACATTTCTTTATTTTTTATTTTTTTTTTAATTTGTGAAGAAAAAAGAAATATCACTGTAAGTGACAAATGCCCCTGAAGTGACCTTTGACCTCTAAGTATGACCTTGACCTTGGAGCCACGGATCTGGATTTTATGCGCGACATGTCGTTTGGTTGTGGTGAGCATTTATGCCAAGTTATTTGAAAATCCGTCCAGGCATGCAAAAGTTATTGACCGGAAACAATTTGACCTTTGACCTCTAAGTGTGACCTTGACCTTGGGGCCACAGACCTGGATTTTGTGCACGACACATCGTCTTGTTGTGGTGAGCACTTGTGCCAAGTTATTTGAAAATCCTTCCATGAATGCCAGAGTTATTGACCGGACGCAATTTGACTTTTGACCTCCAATGTGACCTTGACCTTGAAGACCTTGAAGACCTGGCTTTGCGCGCGACACATCGTCTTGTTATGGTGATCACTTGTGCCAAGTTATTTAAAAATCCTTGCAGGGGTTGTGACGTAACTGACACGTCCGGACACAAAAATGCGTACCTGTTTTTGACCTATGAACTGCAAGTGTGACCATGACCTTTGAGGTACGGACCTGGGTATTGCGCACAACACATCGTCTTATGGTGATTACTTGTGATTACTTGTGATTACTTGTTTGTGATTACTTGTGATTACTTGTGCCAAGTTATTTAAAAATCCCTGCAGGGATGTGACGTTACAGTCCGGACACGAAAATGCATACCTGTTTTTGACCTATGAACTGCAAGTGTGACCTTGACCTTCAAGGTACAGACCTGGGTTTTGCGCGTGACACATCGTCTTGTTATGGTGATCACTTGTGCCAGATTAATTAACTAGAGCTTCGAAGAACAGCGCAGCTCGACTATTCGATTTTTAAGAGAATATTAAATTATATAGCAAGTATATACCATCAGAAAACAAGGCTAAAACAATGTGGGGTAGGGTTGCAGGGCGGGGCGGGTATAGAAACTTGGGCTGACATAAAATTATTGTTAAAATCTCATATAAATTATAGTAAAATTTGGGGCAGGGTGTGAGATGTGTATTTTTATCAGTTTTAATTCAAAACTGCTGTCAATTTAAAAAAAAATTGTGGTCAAAATGCAACTCAGGGAGGGAGTGGATATCTAGTGAATTTTTATGCTGGCCTCATTTCAGTTTTTTTTATTGATATTTCATCTGTGTATCTGAATTTAATCTAAATTGTTTTATATGTAAGTGATTGGGTTCAAATTGAAATTTTAATACCCAAATAATGGAAGTTAAAATGAAAACAATTCCCCTCCCCGTCCTCCATGTGAGGGGAGCCAAAAAAACAATGGGGGGCATTATTTACAATTACGCCTGGTGGGGTGGGGTGGGGAGGTTGCGGGGTGTCAAAATAGCTATATGTGTAAGAATTGACCAAAACAACACAGAAATATGTAAAAAAAAATTATATATATATAAAAAAATAGAGTTTCGAGTGAGGGTATTGGGTGTGTGTGTGTGGGAGAGGGGTTGGGGAGGCATGTGGGAGGGCAGGCATGGAGGGGGAATAGCGGCAACATAGCTATATGTGTAAGAATTGACCAAAACAACAAGGAAGCTCACGGCCAAATTTGGTTGTGCTAGGATAAGAAATGTAAGAAATATAGACTTGTAAACACGCTTACACGCAAAATTTTATGTGAAATTTGGGTTCCATGGGAGCCCATGGGTTACAGGAACCAAAATTGCTTAGTATGCAGTCCTTAAGATTATGTTATAAGGAAGCCCATGGCCAAGTTTGGTTGTGCTAGGATAAGAAATGTAAGAGAAATAGGCTTATAAACACAGCTTACACGCAAACCTTGATGTGGGACACTGACGCCGATGCCGGGGTGATTACATAAGCTCTCTTATTCTTCGAATAGTCAACTAAAAATCCATGCAAAGGTTTTGAAGGTACAGTCCGGATAAGAACTGCGGACTGACGGACGGACGGACTGATGGACAGACAGACCCTTTCGGGGGCATAAAAATGTTTTAAAGATATTAATCTTGTTTCTGCTTATCTACTTTGCCTCAGGTTGGCAATATCCACTGTCACCATCAGTGAGATGCAATATTTATATATACAGTATGCCAGATCCAAAATTATCTGACTTACACACAGTGAAATAATAAATTACATTATCTGGTCATTTAGACCCCTAACATGAGACATCAAGAAACTGAATTTTGTATCAGTGCATGTTTTTACAAAATGTTAATTGCATGGTTGTAGTATTAATCCAATCACAATGAAGGTATTTTAACTTCCTTCTTATACTCGTAGCTACCCAAAGGGAATAATGCATATAACTTATACAAGCTCCCTCTTCAAGCCAGGAAAAAGTAGGTAGTATCTGGTAACAAAGACAGAGACATCTAGTCTGTTTATCAGTGTGTTACTGGACATTGAGAGGTATACATTTCAGCAACATCTCTTAAAGGGACACATGGCAATCTTGAAGAATTAGGCAAGTATTACAACTAGAACTATCACCGAAGGGGATGAATATCTCAACATAAATTCTAAGTCAAACAAAGGGCCATAATTCTGTAATAAATTAGGCAATCAACAATGGGTGATGTAGAGGGACATGAGGTCATCAGTTGTTATGTGTATATGAAGTTTGGGAACAACTCATTCAAAACAGTTTAAGAAATGCAAGTAATGGAATGCGAAGCAACAAAAATGTGCTACGTGACACGATGTTACAGACAATGTGACTCCTATATATATGTGGAGTGCGTGGTTCAGTGGTAGAGCACCGAACTTCAGATCGAAAGGTCGTGGGTTCGATCCTCACCGTGGCCAAGTTTTTTATCCTTGAGCAAGGTAATTAATCCACATTGCTTAGTACTGGTTCTACCCAGGAAACCAGCACATCATCTTCGAAAAGGGGTGTTGCAGTATCAATAGATAGATAGATATAGCCCCCACTTTGTGAAAGTGGGGCTATAATTAGCAGCTTCAATAATATGTAATCAAAGGAAGGAAGGGTAAGGAATCATTAAGGTGTTAATACCTTAATCTGTAAAAGCAAAATGGCCACCAAAAATACAGCGTTTTTAAGTGTCATTTTTTTTGTTAACTTGGCTTACAGAGTTTATGAATGAAATGAATAGTTTGTACAGAATCTGGTGAAAAATATGGTGTGCAAGAGGGCTGATACATATGCATGGTATGGAGTTTAAATTAAACAAACAACACAATCCATATCATGCCCTTAAGGTAAAAACATAAAAGAAAAAAAACCAGTAAATCACGGCCATATCCATATGGGCAGAAATGTCCAAATCTTTAGAAAGTATGTGATAAGGAATTTAAAGATAAGGTAAAATACCAGTAAAATACTGAAGAAAAAAATGAAAACTACAAAAATTGTTTTTATTAATTATATGTTAGCAGTTTTAAAGCCAAAATGACACCCGCTTGGCATATAGAGGTGCTAATTTATAGCAACCAACCTGGCAAATAACAGCAAAATATTACACTTTAAAACGGTTTATCAAAACTTTATCCAGGTGTTCAGGTCTTATAATGATGTATATGTGATGACTAAAAGTGTATTTTTTTACGGGTTTTTCAAATACCCGTGACTGAATATGCGTAAAATGAATCCAGTTTTGGAATTTGGGTTGGCCGGTTTAAGTTGTTTATAATGTGTCCATAAGGTTTGGATTCTCAAAATAGGTCAAGATATTTCAATATCACCATGTGCTCCTTTAAAGCTTATCTTCACAAAATTCTTTCGAAACATCCTAGTGTCTCTTTACAAGGTTATAAACAACGAATACGGTACTTCCTATTATCTTTTACGGCACGCAATATTCAACAAACTAATATAAATAGGCTTATTAACAATGACTGTTACTCTCAAATTGTTTTTGACAAGGGAATGAATTCAGCAAGCCATTTCAGGATAACAAAAGATTAACACTTGTTCACATTCAACTGATTGTTTGGAACTAAAAATCAAAATGAACAATCTGTTGCGGAGTTTATTGCTGATCTGTGTTCTCGAAAGGCTTGGACGTTCTATCGGAAATCCAATCAGCGATGCCAAAAGTGAAAATGATGAGAAAATGGAAGGCAAAACTATTCTAGATTTGGGAACGCACTTAAACCAGCCAGTGCTTCGGCTTATCGGAAAGGCTCTTTTACAAATGGAGGAAGAAATAGCTCAGAATAGGAACAATATGAACAATATGAACACGAGTATTCTAGCACAGATTCAAGTTGAGAAAGAGAAGGTGTATAATGAAATGTGCCTTCTGCATCCATGTACAGGGTGGTCAGAGTGGATGGATTGTTCGGCAAAAAATAAGGGGGATTTCGGCGAGATCTCAAGAATAAGGACATGTGGTTCAAAACTTTGCGCCTCTGTGGAAACTAAGGTATGCGAAGGAACATGGCATTGTCCAGATGACTATACGCTCACACAAAATGGATTTTGTCTGAAATTCTTCAGAACAAAAATGGTCAAAGACTCTGCTGAAAGTACCTGCCAGAAAGACATGGGACATGTGGTGAATATAAATACTAGAGAAAAATCTGAAGATGTTCATGAACTTCTAAAGAATCACAACATGAAATGGGTTTGGATATGGCTAGATGGTCACAGGAAGAGTGTAAGATTGCCGTGGGAACACTCCTACGAATCAGCCCAGGTGAGCTTCACAAACTGGCATTCAGGTCAACCAGATAATCGTGGAAATAGGCTGTGTATGACAGAAGCTTCAATAGCAGATGGATCAAGATACTGGTGGGACACCCGGTGTACACATCCAAATGTCTACTTCGTCTGTGAAATACCATAAACTCTCTATTACATTTCTGTGGGAGAAAGATTGGGATTTCTGAGTGAAGAATATTCATAAATATTAAATATTAATAACTAACTCTGGAACACAAAAACAACTAACTGTGACAACATAACTAACTCTGGAACACAAAAACAACTAACTGTGACAACATAACTAACTCTGGAACACAAAAACAACTGTGACAACATCAATAAAGTGTTTGCTGACATCGACATCATCAGTCGATAAATTTCAATAAAGTAAATAATTTAGGTTAAAATTATGCATAAACTGATTTAAAATGTAATAGATTATTTAACTGCTGGGTTCGATTATAGGGAAATCCCTCACTCGATGGTAGTCGAGTTTGTTTTTTTTCACTGACACTCGCATACGCGCGTTCGTGAAAAGAACAACACGTCTACCATCTTGTGAAGGATTTCCCTATATTAAATCATTTGAGAATTATTTTATTATTAGAATGTTGTGTTTTTGTGATTTCAAGAACCTCATTACTCAATGTTCAGTAAAACCTCAGTGTGTTCTGAGAATGTAATGAGCTTTAAATTAAATGGTTTCATTGGTCCAATTTTTATCACTGAACCAATCAGAATGTTTCATTCATATTTTCATTTGGATGTTTCTATCATGACATCACTTTTTGATATTATGACATCACACCCTGGTGTTATGACATCAAGTCATATGCTATTATGACATCACGTCATGCTATTATGATGCAATTCAGTGTGTTCTCAGAACTGAATAAGCATTTTAATTGCTGTGAGAAACAGATTAAGACTGTTTGTATCACTCATTGAGTAATGAGTTTCTTGAAACCAAGAATTACAAATTTCTAAAAATAAAATAATTCTAAAATGATTTAATAGACTGTTTATAATAAATCCCGGCAGTTAAATAACCTCTATTTAATCACATTACAGAACTCTCTTTTTCAAGTAAACTGTTTTTCATAATTTATTTAACTCTTGTACGAAAAATTAAAATTGTTTATAACAATACATTTGTTGGCAGTTTTATTTATATATACATGTATTACAGCTTTATGTATACATGTATTACAGCTTTATGTATACATGTATTACAGCTTTATATATACATGTATTACAGCTTTATGTATACATGTATTACAGCTTTATGTATACATGTATTACAGCTTTATGTATACATGTATTACAGCTTTATGTATACATGTATTACAGCTTTATATATACATGTATTACAGCTTTATGTATACATGTATTACAGCTTTATGTATACATGTATTACAGCTTTATGTATACATGTATTACAGCTTTATGTATACATGTATTACAGCTTTCATTTCTTCATGTACAAAACCATTCTTGCCACCTGCAGCGAAGTAAGAGAGTTCAGACAAGTGAATCAATATAAAATATTTACATTCACTTGATACTTTGTCGAAAAAAAAAAGTTTAATTTTAAATAAACGTCTATTTCCAAGAACATGAAGAAGGCAGAGGTACTGCGCATGCATCCAATTTGTCTCAATTTAAATGGTGATCCCACCGTCTGAAAATACACTGTGGTTGTACTTTTTTTTATCATTATCAACCTCTCAAGGCACGTTATTGTTGGTATAACAGCAAAAGGAAAATAATGAAAATATCATAATTGATTCCCTTAAAACCATGCTGTAAACATTGAAAAAAGCTTAAAATTATTAAAATACAATATGATTTTATTATTGCATATCATTTATTTCATCTTATAAAATTGTTATTATTTCTGGCTTTGATTTTTTGTTTGGATGATATTTTTTACTTTCGTGTTACCTTCAATCAGTTGTAAATGAAGACGAAACATGAATAAAGTGATGGTAATTTTAGTTCTTAACTAGCCTTACGTCCCATCAACACACAGTATTATTAGTAATTAGCCTTACGTCCCATCAACACATAGTATTATTAGTAATTAGCCTTACGTCCCATCAACACATAGTATTATTAGTAATTAGCCTTACGTCCCATCAACACATAGTATTATAAGTAATTAGCCTTACGTCCCATCAACACATAGTATTATTAGCAATTAGCCTTACGTCCCATCAACACATAGTATTATTAGTAAGCAGATTTCCTGCAGGGAGTGTGGGAATATTCCAACCTATTTGTTTTCATTTCACCATGAGCCGAAGACTTAGCTTCAAATATTGAGCAATAAGTTGATATACAACAATTAAAGCATATTGCGCTGGCTTTATAACATTTTTATTTGGAATAACAAAAATTCTTCCAGATCTGATCCAGTCCCTTTATGGTGCCCCTATATATGAAAGCAGAAAAAAGTTGCATGTCTCAAACACCAGCAAGAGCAAAGTGAATAATGGTACACAACTATCTACTTCTCTTGAGGTATTCTTCTGAGGGAATGACTATTGACCAGAAACAGGAAACTATTGACCGAAATGAAGTTATCAATAGTTTCCTGTTAAGGGTCAATAGTCATTTGTCTTATATTGAATAAAACAAAAGATTTTTTTTCTGTATTATCACTATTTATTTGTGAGATTGTATCCTGTCAAACTGGTGCAGTAGGTTTTCGGATATATTGAACACACTTTTTTCACTTCTGAATGCCTGTGCCCAACTAACAAATACAGTTCTTCGTCGGTAGTTAAAATAAACCTATCCATTTCCGCTTACGTGGCGTTGCCATTTATAAATTGATTACAATCATTTGACGCATTAATCGCGTAAAGCGCTTACATCACTGTGAATGGAATATTGACTCAAAGACGATCCACCAGAAAACCAAGTTGAACCAGATAAGAGGTGAATAGTGTGTAACAACTATCTACTTCTGTTTCTGCCAATGGTTAAAACTATTCATCCAAGGGAATGACTATTGACCCGCAGCAGTGAACTATTGACCTTGACTGCATCTCAGTCAATAGTTCACTGCTTCGGGCCAATAGTCATTCCCAAGGATGACTAGTTTTAAACATTGACAGAAAAACAGAAGTAGATAGTTGTTTTATTATATTGAATCACAGAGAAAAAATAAGAAAATGTGTCAAGATAAGTAATTTATTTTTAATGTGGAGACAATGTTTTCTTTAACAATATGAATAAAAAAAATAAAAAATAAAAATTCTTATCGTATTTATCAGCGACTTATTACTCGGTAAACTTGAACAAAGTTAAAGGGACACTGTCTGTAACTTTTAGCTTATAAAAATTATGTTGACAAACATTACACACCAACCATTATTGAATATTTCGTAAAGAAAACCAAGACAGTTAGATGGAATTCAAAGGCGTTGTTCCACTGTTAATTTTATTCTATGTCACTGAGCGCTTATGGTAAATAACTGACATTGGTAATAAAGCGCATGAATGATCTGAAAGATACTATTGACTCGGCAAGAGAACTATTCACCCGAAAGAGAACTATTGACTTGCAATTTTAGTTTAAACTGGACTGGACACGTTTGAACATGTTTTCAAGTCAATAGTTCATACTAATGACTTTCACGTGACTGCTTTACAGCCAATAAAAACTATGAATTTAAAATGATATATAATAATTCATACTATTGACTTGCAGGTGACTGATTATTTTGTGGTCTTTGCCTGTTCCTACCTATGTATATGTAAAGCTAAATACTCTCAACGCATACTGTAAGCAGTGAATGAATGAATAAATGGAGTTTTACGGCACGTCGACACATAAATAGGTCATATTGTGTGCAAAAAGTGAAAGTGAACACTAGCTCCTGATTTAGCAGACATAAAAAACTAAAGCTATTACAATAAAAGGCTTTCCAAACTTTGTTCATTTAAACATCATTTTATGAGAAGCACTAAAGTTTATAAACATACCCTCCGTGATCAAGATCAGGGTCAGTTCTGGTAGACTGGATCCCTTGTCATTCACCGTGGAGACAATGACATCATACACACTTTCTGGTTCCAGGCCAACAATCTGGTGTCTGGTACCCTGAACTACAGAAGTCTGAAACAAAACAACACAATCGTAAGAATGAGAGGCTCGACCGCATAAATTTGGTAGGATGGTTTATAATAATCATCATATTTCACTGTCATTGTAAGTCTACAATATGGCCCTTTTTGGACTTAGACATTGTATAGACCAATAAGAGTTTTGTGGCCGTAACTAGTCATATAGTTTTGAAACGATTCAAACTATATTTGGTAGGATTGTTTGCCATCATAAAAAGATGACCATATTTTATAATATGTAATGCCTTTTTTAGGACCAAGGGACTAGTCATCTTTTTGTTCTCAATCTACAGTGTAGCCGAATAATCAGCGAATTGTATATATACAGTAAAGTTTGATATATACTTAAATATTTTGATCGTTCAGCAATTATTATCAAAATACCCTTTTTCAGACATATTTCCCCAGGCGGCGGACATTGGAAACTGTTACTATCTTGTTCTCTTTGAACAAATTACAAAACTATGTAAATCTGCCTATCTTTATATATTGCCAACTGCCCTCACAAAAATCGCTGGTGCACGTTCGGACAACTGCATGTCGCGTCTAGTTAGTAGACAAAACAAAATAAAAAAAAAAGTTTGAAGAGAAAAATAGTGTGGTAGAGTTAAAAACAACATAAAAAGTCATATGGATCTGTCTAAATGTCATACAGTGGTGATACCGCGAAACCCTATGCTTAGGTTCAAAGTGTTGTGGCATAAGGAACGCTAACATACTATGCACCGTTTTATCAAATAAACAAAGGCATGCATTTGCCAGGCATTTCTCTGACAGCCGCCATCCTAGCCTCTCCAACATACAAGTAACACTCGAGTAACTATAGAATTTGAAGAAACTCTGCAGTTCTGCAGGTAAGAAGGTTCTAGGCCCATTCTCAATATATTATCTTGATGTAACTGGAGGATGAGCCTGGCACGTTCATTCCTGTTAGGAGCCATATAACCCTTCAAGTGTTGCCTTAAAACTCAATTCAATTCAATAAACACTCGAGAAGCATGAACACTCATTTAATCCTTAACCCGCCAAGCATGACTATAAAAGCCTTTGCGTCCATTGTAAACCAGATCAGCCTGCGATCAGGGTTTACAATGTCCAGCTGCTGATCAGTCATTTTACCCAAAACGCCCCTTTGTCACATAAATGGAATGGTCTTAATTCAAAGAAAGAACAGTCCATTATATATAGGTAGCTGGTTACGGGTTAAAGTCCATCATGCTACTCGGCATTGGACTTTTTCAAAATTGTCAATGTTTGACTTGGTGTGGTGGTCTCAAATGCTGCTAGCATACCCTATTCGTGGGTGAACAAGGGCATTGTATTGCATTGCATTGCAATGCATTGCATTGCATTGCATGCTCATTCCCTTAGTTTAAGAGAATTTACCTTTATATTTTGTTTAACAGGTTTGCCTTACTAACACCCTGTGAGTGTTTCAGGATAGGTTGCTTGTGATGTCAACACCAACATATTAGTGGGTCCTCACAGTGACTCAGTAATAGATAGTGGTTTTGACATTGTAATTTTAATAACTTTAAATTTAGATTCGTTAATGCCATGACATCAACAAATTAATGCCCCATTAATTTATGTTTAAATTGAAATAATGCCCATTACTTGTAGTAATAATGGCCATTAATTGTTACTGTATTTATTTTTTAATGCCCATTATAATATATATGATGACCATTAAATTTTTTAACGACTTTAGTGTAAAAATAAATGACTGCCCATTAATTGAATTTCTTGTAGCAAAGTAATGAGAGCTGAAATATCAGTAAAGTTTACAATGAAGTTCATGGACATTAAATTTAACATTTGTTATGTATCATATATAAATGTGATACTTTCCTGCATTAATTAAGTGGCTATAGCCACCATATCTGTATATTATGTACAATGTTATTGTTCAGATTTAGGTTTTGAGCAGTAGTCTTCAAAGAGTAGTAGCCGGAAGTTAGTTTCCCACCTTTGAAGTAAATATGTGTTCATTTGTTTGTCAACAATAGTCAGGTTTACTTGTAGAGATTCTATATATGTATTTGTAGGTGTTGATACACTATTTCACATTGGCATTCTTAAGCAACTTTTTATAACTAACAGAAATTGGGGGATTTTCCTCCTGGCAAGACACTTGCCAGGTATGGTGTGTTATGGGACGCTAAAGTTTCTAACATGGTTTAATAAAACGCTCAATGCTGATTAGTTATTGAGGAGATATTAAATTTTCCTATCAATTCTTTCCTTTATTTTAAAAGCCAGGAAACATGTTAACCATTAAAACGTCATTTAAATGGACTCAGGCACACATACACCTGGACGACATTTTGATTTTTAAGTTGAGTTCCACGGGCTCGACAAAATTTCATGTCAGATAAGAAATGAAATATTACCAGTGGGTTTCTTTTGTGCGAGATCTAAACTCGGTGTTTGGGACTTAATAAAACATCAAAAACATGGGCCTACAGCCCTTCGTATAGATGATCTTCAAGGATATTCTTCAAGTCCCACCCACCAGGCATTGACCTGGCACAGTATAAACCTGCTGGAAATATACTATTCAAAGTCTGCTAAGCACCAACCAAATACTGCCTGAAACTGCAATTTGTAGGGTGACATGCAAAAATACAAAAGAAAAATGTTTTCTGATCAAGTTTTTTACAATAAAATAATGAATTTCACATAAATTAATCGTGAAACAAAATCAATTGTTGAGTTTTTTGCTGTTGTTAATACCATCCACCTTAAAATGTCAAACTGAAATTTTGATGCTTAGCAAACTGTAAGTAGTATATTTTACTTGGATCTGACATGGATTTTAGTTATATGAATCACAATTTTCTAACGTTGTACTCTATATCAATATGGATGATATTGTTTAAAGTCCGGGTGGACATTTCATTATGAAAAATATCATTATTATGTTAAATTGTTTTTTTGTATATTTATCTTCCTCATTAACGTTTAAAATATATAATACTCGGTGGATCAGGAAGAAAATGTTATATACAATTGTTCTGTTTTTACTGTTACTAAGTAGCTTATGAAACATTTAGTACTCTAGCATAATATATGAAAAACATTGATCAAAATGGAACATTAAGAATAGTAAAATATACAAAAAACATAAACCAAAATGGCGACCGGAGGTTGTGAACGATCAATTAGCAAGGGATGTGAACGATCAATTAGCAAGGGATGTGATGAATACTTTAATGACTGTTGTACACTGTGCTCAGTATCTGGCAGAACTGTGGAGGCTGTTAACTTTTGTGCTGAGTGTGCTGAATATTTCTGTTCCAAATGTGTACAATACCACAATAAGTTTGCTGTGATGAAAACGCACCAGATCCTGGACAAAGCTGGCATGAAGGCCCGGGTACCACAGCAACCTGTGTCCCCACCCATGGAAAGGTGTCCCCAGCACCATGGCAACACTATAGACAAATACTGTGGCATGCATGACGAAGTTGGCTGCAGTGCCTGTGTCTCTATAAATCACAGGTATGTTGTGTGTTTAACTTTAGTGTTTATCCAACTTCGTCGACCAATCAGATGTTCAGTTTTTCAATTTCTTGCACCAAAAATTCATGAAGATTTTACTACCAGCACTCTTAATGGTTTAGATCATGACCTACATATGATACACAGACTAGAGACTACCGATAAACCTGTGGTAAACACTAAGTAGGATAGAGGCTATGAAGGAAAATCTTCACCAATAAGCTACGCTCCCTCCTTTTCAGTTTCTTAATGGTGAAGATGTCTCTTCATAGCCGCTATCCTATATTTAAATTCTAATTAATGAAATAATATTGCCACCACGAGTGTTCTGTTGATTGAGCCAAACTATGGTATCTTGAATCTACTCATAAAAACATGAAAATGTTCATGAGATCTACAAAGGAAAATTGAAGCAACATTGCCTTAAACAAGGGGTATTCAGTGGTTTGTTTACAGAATACTGCTTCAATTTATGTTAACTTTATTTGTCATATTAACCATTTAATTTGTCCGTCAATAAGGGGCGTCCATGCATGGCTGAGTGGTTAGAGTCTCTGACTTCATTACGTGGTCCCGCCTTAATTCCATTAAGCAATGGAAAAGCTTATATTAGCAGGATTTTAAACATATTTACTAAAAAAAATGCTTGAACATGTTGAAAATTATCTATTAAATGTTTTAATTTTATAATATGCACACATTTTAAGCCGAAATTAAGGTTTTATTTCATACCCCAGCCAACCCCGTTTTCGCTTCTTGGAGATAGGGTTGGATTGGGTAGGATTGGGTATGGAAGTTAATACTCGGACCACGTAATGTTGAAATCACTTGTCCCTCACCGCCTAGGTCTAGGACTCTTTATGCGAGGAAGCTATCCAGCTGGCTTGCGGAACATCAGTGGTTCAACCCAGGTGCCCGCACTTGCACGAAAAGCGCCCTGTGGGGCACCTGAGGTCTTCCTCCACCCATGGAAGCAGGAAAAGTCGCCATTATAAACTTAGCTGTTGGTGCGACTATAAAATTCAATTCAATTGTCTGTCAATAACTAAAGCTGGGTCATGAATTGAGCTGTACTTCCCAATATACTAATATATGATTCAAGTTTGACAAATCATGTGTCTAAGTTGTCAAGAGTTAAAAGTTGAATAAGAGTAAAACCCATTCTAGTGCCGAATTCTAGTGCCGAATATTAGAAGCTGTTAACCTATTAAATGTGTTGTGTGCAGTATTACACATATATTTAACAGGTCATGTGAAGGTATGGCATACTTACCAACAGTATACATAGCCAAAGGCATCAAGAACAGCAAGGAATACAAATACATCAAATCTTCCATGAAGAATACCCAGAAAAAACTGGACAATATCAAGAAAGCAAGACAGGATGAACTTATAACACTTGATCAAGAAAATAATGAAATCCTGACCCAGATCAAGGATTTCAGAAAGTGGGTATTAAAGAGACTAGATGAACTTGAGAAGGCGGCTACAGACAAATTGAAGGCCAAACATCAAGCATATCGAAACAAGATACAGACTGACATCAAAAAATTGAACGAAATAATGACATCAATGGAGTCGAATCGGAAGAAACTGGAAACATCTACTGGAGACAATGAATCCCAATTATTTGTGTATGTCAAAACTGGGAAGAAGAATGAAACTGATGGCAGAAAGCTGCTCCAAGAAATTGAAACATCACCAGAAAGGAGAAGGCTAAAGTTTAAGATAAATCCAAACATCGAAAACGTACTGAAGAGTCAGACATCAGTCGGACATTTCCAAATTGATGACCAGTTTTATTCTGCCACTTTGCAAGGCGAGTATAACATGAATGCCAGAGGTGACGACTCAAAATGTGATATATTAGGGTCGTGTCAACTCAATGACGGGACTATTTTAGTAACCGACAATAACAATAAGAAGTTGAAGAGACTGGATCGGTCGTACCAAGTGAGAGATCACTGTGACCTGCCTTGTGAACCATTTGCAGTATGTGCTACTGGTCCACAGGAAGTTGCAGTCACACTGAACTATGAGAACAAGATTCAGTTTGTCTCCGTGGGAGATAAGATGACCCTAATAAAGTCATTTAGTGTAGAATTTGACAACTGTCGAGGGATTGCCTACACTGATGATCAACTGTTTGTCTCATGTGTCCCAGGTTCTCTACTTGTGTACAACAGATCAGGAACTCTCCTGAATACAGTACAACAAGATTCATCTGGTCAAAACATGCTCCTTAGTGACCCTATTCATATCGCTCTCAATAATGACAGTACAAAGATACTTATAGCAGACGAAAACATGGGAGTAATAACCCTGGGTACCAATGGTGACAAGCAGTCTCAGTTCACTGACCCAGAACTGAGGAATTCATATGGGGTATGCATCGGGAATAATGATGATATCTTCGTTTGTGGGTACAGCTCGGCCGTGATGGACATAAGCTGAAAGTTGTATTGGGAAAGAAGGATGGAATAAAGAACCCACAATCACTGTGCTGGGATAGGGTCAACTCCAGACTCATTGTAACAATGGATGGCACTGATAACATCAAGGTGTTTGACATGCACAGAAATTAAGTATTTCTGAATAAGATCCTATTTCATAAAACATTAAATAAAGACAATATGTCCACACTGAATACTGAACATGAAGGATTAAAAGAAATTCCAAAATGTTGGTGCTATATAAATTATAGTTCATTAAAAATATTCAATGTGTCTGCAATGATTTTTTTCGCCCTTTTGGGAACGGTACCGGCACCCATTCAAGTTGGAAAATTTACGTCATTCTGTATTTAATTGGGAATTTTTCATTAGCAACAAAAAACAAAATTGTATGCTTAAATACGTTGCAAACACAATACCATGTATACATTCTCTTGTAGTATTTTATTACCCTTCCCAGAAAGTATTATTATCCCATTTTATTTCTGTTTAAAGTTCCCCTCTAAAAAATAAAAGAATAATAAACAAGAGGCCTAAGGGGGCCTGTGGTGGATGCTCTACTGGCTAGTATGGCTCTTATAACATCAATGAAGCGAGCAACTATCGTCTTAAAGAGGCAAAATATACCATTTTTAACTAAATCAAGAGCAATAACTCTGCTATTACTGGTCCGATTTGGCTGGTTTTCGAACTTGGCCAGTAGAGATAATAAAAATAAAATTAAAAAAAATAAAAAAATTAAAAAAAAAAAAAAAAAAAAATAAATAAATAAAAATTAAAAAATATGTCAAAAAATAATAAAAAAAAATATGTCAAAAAATCTGGTAAAGTTTGGTAAAGATCAGATGAAAAATGAAGGCCCTATCGCCTCAACAAGGCAAAATATAGCATATTTAACGAAATCAAGGGCCATAACTCCACTGTTACTGGTCCGATCTGGCTGGTGTTCGAACTTGTCTGAGCTTTCATTGACATTAACAATCTGGTAAAGTTTGGTAAAGATCAGATGAAAAATGAAGGCCCTATCGTCTTAACAAGATAAAAGTTAAGGACGAACAAAGGACGGACGGACGACGGACAATTCGGCATCCCATAAGCTCTGCTGGCCTTCAGCCAGTAGTGCTAAAAACAGGTCCTACTATTCTTGATCCAAGTCCTCCTCTAGACATTTTAAAAGTCCCCTACTACACATTTTTTAAAGTCCTCCTCTAATAGTCATTTCAAGTCCTACACTACTAGATATTTTTAAAGCCCACTCCAAGACATTTCTACAATAAATCAGAGTCATCTACTGGACATGATCAGAGTCCTCTACTAGACATGATCAGAGTCCTCTACTGGACATGATCAGAGTTCTCTACTGGACATGATCAGAGCCCTCGACTGGACATGATCAGAGCCCTCTACTGGACATGATCAGAGTCCTCTACTGGACATGATCAGAGCCCTCGACTGGACATGATCAGAGCCCTCTACTGGACATGATCAGAGTCCTCTACTAGACATGATCAGAGTCCTCTACTTGACATGATCAGAGCCCTCGACTGGACATGATCAGAGCCCTCTACTGGACATGATCAGAGTCCTCTACTGGACATGATCAGAGCCCTCTACTGGACACGTTCAGAGTACTCTACTGGACATGATTAGACTCCTCCATTAGACATTTTAAAATTCCTCTACTGGACATTATTAAAGTCCAGTAACAAACGTTATTACAGTCCTCAACTAGAAATTATTAAATTCTTCTACTAGACAGTATCAAAGTTCTCTACTAGACAATAGTAAAGTCTTCTAGGAGACATTATCAAAGTCCTCTACTAGACAATAATAAAGTCCTCTACTACACATTACTAACTCACTCACTCACAACAATCTTTCAGTCATCTCATAATGATGTGTACTTGTAGCAGTGAGCTCACGGCTCAGTTTTTAGTACTGCCACACAGGAATAATATGCCATAGACATGACATGAAACCCCACACAGGCACATTATATAGACAATGGGACAATCTGTCCTAGAACTACCCTTTATATGCCCTGGATGTCAAACAAGGCAGGTACCAGTACTAGAACTACCCTTTATATGCCCAATGTCAAGCACGGCAGGTACCAGTCTAGAACTACCCTTTATATGCCCAATGTCAAGCACGGCAGGTACCAGTACTAGAACTACCCTTTATATGCCCCATGTCAAGCACGGCAGGTACCAGCACTAGAACTACCCTTTATATGCCCAATGTCAAGCACGGCAGGTACCAGTACTAGAACTACCCTTTATATGCCCAGTGTCAAGCACGGCAGGTACCAGTACTAGAACTACCCTTTATATGCCCAGTGTCAAGCACGGCAGGTACCAGTACTAGAACTACCCTTTATATGCCCCGTGTCAAGCACGGCAGGTACCAGTACTAGAACTACCCTTTATATGCCCAGTGTCAAGCACGGCAGGTACCAGTACTAGAACTACCCTTTATATGCCCAGTGTCAAGCACAGCAGGTACCAGTACTAGAACTACCCTTTATATGCCCAATGTCAAGGATGGCAGGTACCAGTACTAGAACTACCCTTTATATGCCCAATGTCAAGCGCGGCAGGTACCAGTACTAGAACTACCCTTGATATGCCCAATGTCAAGCATGGCAGGTACCAGTACTAGAATGAATGAATGAATGAATGGTGTTTTACGGCACGTCGACACATAAATAGGTCATATTGTGCGCAAAAACTAATAAAAGATGACGAAATGAAGGATTAATTAAAAATTAATGTAAATATATTAGGTTAAACTATTAAAAAATAAGGGATGATATGGTAGTAATATAAACTATATATGTAAATCAACAAATGCCCGAAAAAGGGTATATAAAAAAGTAAATATATACAAGAAAATATTATAATGATTTATATAGTCTGACTTCCTTCAGGAAATCTAAAACTAGACTAAAATCTATAGTATTAAATAACTCGGTCATAGTATTAACATTGTAGTACCTTTGACGCATAGGATCAAAGTCTACACATTCCAGCAATATGTGTTTGACCGTTAATGGTGCAAAGCAGGGTATACATTCTGGTAATTGCTCACCTTGTAATAAATACGAATGAGTATAACGTGTATGCCCTATCCTGCACCGGGTTAGGACAACTTCCTCTCGACGAATGGGTCTACTAGAAGAACGCCATTCTCCGAGTAATGGTTTAATTGAATGGAGTTTATTGTTAACTGACAAATTCCAAGCGGCTTGCCAAGAGTTACGAATATATGTGTTAATACAACTTTTAAAATCAGTATAAGATAATTTGGTATCAGATATATGTAAACCTAATGCTGCTTTAGCAGCACTATCAGCTCTATCATTACCACGTGTTCCTACATGGCTTGGAAGCCAGCAGAAAATAATAACATTATCAATTATAAGAGAATTGTACTTTTCTAAAAGTTGAAGCACAACTGGGTTATCATGTTTCATATTACCCAGTGCTTGAAGAGATGAAAGGGACTCAGAAAAAATTACAAAATGGTCGTCATCAGATTCCTGAATATAATTTAAGGCAAGTTCAATTGCCTTAAGTTCAGCTGAAAAGATAGAGCCCTTGTCAGGCAGGCGGCTCTTTATGCTGTGTTTGTGAACAACAGCTGCTGCAGCTACCTTATCTCCATCTTTAGAACCATCTGTGTATATATGTTGAAAGTTACTGTATTTCAATTTAATTTCATTAAATTTGCTTTGAAAGACAGTAGGGTCTGTACTGGATTTGTTACTATTACAAAGGTCGAAAATAATTGTTGTTGTTTCCAAAGTCCACGGTGGAATTTGTGGTACTTTGTACTGGCAATCAAATTTAGGTCGATTTCAGTGTCTCTTAATTTTGGTTTAATACAAAGACCAAATGGTCGGATGGCCTTCGGTTTTCGATCAAAAAGAGGTTCGCAACTAGGATTAAAGACATTATCGAAAGTTGGGTTTGAAGGGTTAGATTTTAATTTAATGGCATATTGAAGGGCTAACTTGTCCCGTCTATGAGGCAGTGATGGTTCATTAGCTTCAACATATAGACTTTCGGCTGGTGATGTACGAAAGGCGAGTCGTAATCCTTGATTATGTATAGGATCGAGCATCTGCAAGTATGACTTGCGAGTCGATCCATATACTATTGAGCCGTAGTCCAGCTTGGATCTGATAAGAGATCTATAAAGTTGTAAAAGTACTTTACGATCTGCTCCCCAGTTAGTGTTTGCAACAACTTTAAGTAAATTAAGAGCTTTAAGGTGCTTGGCCTTCAAGTATTTAAGGTGTGGTATAAACGTTAATTTACGGTCGAAAATAAGACCAAGGAATTTTGCCTCATCTACTACTGGTATTGGTGACCCATCCAGTGTTAGATGAGGGTCTTCATGATGTTTACGTAATTGACAATAGTGCATACAATTAGTTTTAGATTTAGAAAATTTAAAACCATTTTCATCCGACCAGGTCTGAAGTTTATTCAGACATTGTTGCAGTTGTACTACCCTTTATATGCCCAATGTCAAGCACGGCAGGTACCAGTACTAGAACTACCCTTTATATGCCCAATGTCAAACACGGCAGGTACCAGTACTAGAACTACCCTTTATATGCCCAATGTCAAGCACGGCAGGTACCAGTACTAGAACTACCCTTTATATGCCCAATGTCAAGCACGGCAGGTACCAGTACTAGAACTACCCTTTATATGCCCAATGTCAAGCACGGCGGATACCAGTACTAGAACTACCCTTTATATGCCCAATGTCAAGCAAGGCGGATACCAGTACTAGAACTACCCTTTATATGCCCAATGTCGAGCACGGCAGGTACCAGTACTAGAACTACCCTTTATATGCCCAATGTCAAGCACGGCCGGTACCAGTACTAGAACTACCCTTTATATGCCCAATGTCAAGCACGGCAGGTACCAGTACTAGAACTACCCTTTATATGCCCAATGTCAAGCACGGCAGGTACCAGTCTAGAACTACCCTTTATATGCCCAATGTCAAGCACGGCGGATACCAGTACTAGAACTACCCTTTATATGCCCAATGTTCCCGTTTTCGGGCATTCGTTGATCTACATATATAGTTTATATTACTACCATATCATCCCTAATTTTTTAATAGTTTTATCCTGATATATTTACATTAATTTTTAATTAATCCTTCATTTATTCATATTTCGTCAGTTTTTGCGAACAATATGACCTATTTATGTGTCGACGTGCCGTAAAACACCATTCAGTCATTCATTATATGCCCAATGTCAAGCACGGCAGGTACCAGTACTAGAACTACCCTTTATATGCCCAATGTCAAGCACGGCAGGTACCAGTACTAGAACTACCCTTTATATGCCCAGTGTCAAGCACGGCAGATACCAGTACTAGAACTACCCTTTATATGCCCAATGTCAAGCACGGCGGATACCAGTACTAGAACTACCCTTTATATGCCCAATGTCAAGCACGGCAGGTACCAGTACTAGAACTACCCTTTATATGCCCAATGTCAAGCATGGCATGTACCAGTACTAGAACTACCCTTTATATGCCCAATGTCAAGCACGGCAGGTACCAGTACTAGAACTACCCTTTATATGCCCAATGTCAAGCACGGCAGGTACCAGTACTAGAACTACCCTTTATATGCCCAATGTCAAGCACGGCAGGTACCAGTCTAGAACTACCCTTTATATGCCCAATGTCAAGCACGGCAGGTACCAGTACTAGAACTACCCTTTATATGCCCAATGTCAAGCACGGCAGGTACCAGTACTAGAACTACCCTTTATATGCCCAATGTCAAGCATGGCATGTACCAGTACTAGAACTACCCTTTATATGCCCAATGTCAAGCACGGCAGGTACCAGTACTAGAACTACCCTTTATATGCCCAATGTCAAGCACGGCAGGTACCAGTCTAGAACTACCCTTTATATGCCCAATGTCAAGCACGGCAGGTACCAGTCTAGAACTACCCTTTATATGCCCAATGTCAAGCACGACAGGTACCAGTCTAGAACTACACTTTATATGCCCAATGTCAAGCACGGCAGGTACCAGTACTAGAACTACCCTTTATATGCCCAATGTCAAGCACGGCAGGTACCAGTACTAGAACTACCCTTTATATGCCCAATGTCAAGCACGGCAGGTACCAGTTTGAGAACTACCCTTTATATGCCCAATGTCAAGCACGGCAGGTACCAGTACTAGAACTACCCTTTATATGCCCAATGTCAAGCACGGCATGTACCAGTACTAGAACTACCCTTTATATGCCCAATATCAAGCGCAGCAGGTACCAGTACTAGAACTACCCTTTATATGCCCAATGTCAAGCACGGCAGGTACTACCCTTTATATGCCCAATGTCAAGCACGGCAGGTACCAGTCTAGAACTACCCTTTATATGCCCAATGTCAAGCACGGCAGGTACCAGTACTAGAACTACCCTTTATATGCCCAATGTCAAGCACGGCAGGTACCAGTCTAGAACTACCCTATATATGCCCAATGTCAAGCACGGCAGGTACCAGTCTAGAACTACCCTTTATATGCCCAATGTCAAGCATGGCAGGTACCAGTCTAGAACTACCCTTTATATGCCCAATGTCAAGCACGGCAGGTACCAGTCTAGAACTACCCTTTATATGCCCAATATCAAGCACGGCAGGTACCAGTCTAGAACTACCCTTTATATGCCCAATATCAAGCATGGCAGGTACCAGTACTATTATGGGGATCAAACCTCTGCCCTCACACATGCGAGGTGGACATTCTACCAGAATACCACCAACGTGGTACTGAGTGAATAAGGAAGGAAGTTTAATGACTGTTAAATACTTCAAGACTGCTAAGTGTTCCTTTAATTGTTATCCCATTATGAAGGTCAATAAATCCAGCGTTATTGAATGTGTTTACCTTCCTTGTATTCAATAACCCTAAACCATTATGTAAACTAAGTGTGTGCAGTGGGGGTAATCTTGTACTTCAAATGACCTGGGTCCTTATTCATAAAGCTTCTTAACAATATCTTAACATTTATCAATTTTTTAAACACCTTTGTCTATCGTTTAAGGACATCATTTTTAGCTTTTAAATCATGCTATAGATTAATAAACTCCACAGCTAATCTATTTTCTTAAAATAGATGATCTGTAGTGTCGCTGAGAGATTAATAAGGATATCTGAAAATATGTAAACAAGGTTAAATTTGGACTTCAGTAATATTTCTTACTTAACTTGCTTTATGAATACGGGCCCTGGTTTTATAATCCACGTAAAATAAAGTTTAAACTTTACAATGACCTCAAAAATTAATGTTAACACAATATGATACCACAATCCTTATAGACTGCTCCACAGCCGACAATTAAAACTGACTTGTTCTGTTTGAAAAATCACATCCATACAACATCTACAGCACACTAATGTATATGCGATGACTATAATAAAAACACCTCTTATGTACAAGTTTCAATAATTCTTAATAACATGCATGCACCTCATGATAGCCTCTGTATATCATCTATTTTTTTGCAATAATAAATGTTGCAATAGATTGATTTATTCTCACAACTGATTTTGAAACAAGATATGAGACTATGGTATAATCCGTGTTTATTTTCAGTGAGGCATTTTTGAAGTCCCCCAATATAGGGAAGTTGTATAGACATGCATAGGCAAAAATGTATGTTTAAAATAAATAGCTTTATACACATATTCATGTCTTTTAATTTTTTATTTATTTTTTTCAAAGTAAAGTTGTTTTTTTATTGTATTATTTACTGCTTCGTTTTGTTACATGTTTTTCGGATATCAATGTATTTGCAATTGTGGAATTTAATTGCTTTTTGGCAAAAAAAGGTGTTCAGGTATGGAGTTTACTGTCTGAGAAGAAATGTGTCGCCCGTCATGTGCTTATTTCAGCAAGGACAATCTTAACTATAAAGTTTAAAGACAGGGGGTGCAGATTTGTTTTAATTGCTAAAGTTTATAAAAAGGGGCACAACTCTACTTTGGATCATTGATAAGGAAGAACTGTATAAAGTTTCATGGCTCATGGCCATAGGTCAATATTTAGTAAAGTTATAAGCAAGTTATATTTAGCTAGGTTGCAGGTTAAAATTTTATGAAAAAGGGCATAATTCTGCTGAAATGGAAGTCAAAGTCATTGGACATGTGTAACGACATTCCTTGGGTTAAGATGTTAAGATGAAGATGTGTGTGAAATTTCATGAACATAGGTCAAACACTTTTCAAGTTATGGCCAGTTATAGGTTGCAGGTCAAAGTTATCTGAAAAGGGGCATAACTCTGCCAAAATGAAAGTCAGAGTTACTGGACATGTGTAACAAGATTTCTTGGGGTTAAGATGAATGTGTGTGTGAAGTTTCATGAACATAGGTCAAATACGTTTTAAGTTATGGCCAGTTATGAGCTTGGTTAAGTTGCAGGTTAAAGTTTCATGAAAGGGGGCAAAACTCTACCAAATTGACATCAGAGTTGTTGGACTAGGGTAACAATAGGCGGACAATTAATGGACGACAGACAAAGTGATCCCTAAGTGTCTACCATGCTACACAGGCTACACAACAATAAAGGTAATTACTTTTAAAAATCCTTTGCATATATACGTTTGTACAATATCAAGACTCCAGTAAATAATAAATTTTATATATCAAAATGTCCTATTAACTTTATATCAGAAATCAGATTCTCTATAATCAAAAAATCTCAAAAATATATTATTAAAAAAAATCCATTCCTTGATATCAAGACTTTGCTTTTAATTATTGATATAAACAAAATATGCTAACTTAATAGTAAAATCGTTCCCCAATTATTCAAAGATCATGTAAAAGACATGAAACAGTGAAGCTATTTATTAAACTGTATCTGTTTGTTAAGTTGTATATCATATTTCAAATTTTATAATTTACTGTATGGACTCTGTGCATTCAAGTACAGCAGAATGCAGTTATCAATTTTTGCCACAAAGTAAATATTGTGCTGTATCTCCAATATCAATTCATGGTAAAACATTTACAAAAGAACCTAATATATCAACTCTCAACTTGACTAAATTGCCCACTTATAAAGGGTTATTTATATACGTGAACAAATCAAAACAGATACGATATATTGGTTTCCCATTTTGTTTCTGGTTCCCTGGAGTAACTACATTGTTTTATCAACGGCTATATACTAGGAAGTAAAAATGCAAGTACACTATTTCGCTTCTTGGTATCGGGCAGTAAACTAGGATATCTATAAACTTTACACTGGATAGAGGGTTAGAAATCGGTACATTCCTAAAATGGCGACTGGGGGAGGATTCGTTCGGTCTATAGACAGGGGTTGTGATGAATTCTATGATTATTGTTGTACACCATGCTCAGTATCTGGAGGAAATGTGGAGGCCATTAACTTCTGTGTAGAATGTGATGAGTATTTCTGCCAGAAATGTCTACAGGACCACAATAAGTTTGGCAAGATGAAAGTTCACCAAATACTGGACAAGACTCAAATGAAGGCCCGGGGACCACAACAAGCTGTGTCCATACCCACGGAGAGATGTCCCCTGCACCATGGCAATATTCTAGACACACACTGTGGTGCCCATGACGAAGTCTGCTGCGGAACCTGTGTCTCACTTAATCACAGGTACCTGATGTTTTTATTCAACTTTTTAATTAACAAATCCATCTTGCCTTCATTTCTCTACTGTCTAGTTGACCAAATGCTTTCACAATTTCGTTTTCTTTCTATATTTTACCCACCCTGTCTTCAAATTCTCAAGACATTTTAAATGTACTTTTGGCAATTTCTAAGTATGAGCTTATATTCTAAACACAAATATGAGATTCATCGCCCAGTAAATGCTTATTTTAATGAGGTTATTCTACATATTTTTTATTACAAACCTTGATTATCGCTTATGAACTTTTATCTGACACTCAGATTCACACAAAACTAGCGGAATATACTGTGCATTGAAATAAATTATAGTTTTTAGTTAAATGCACGTCAAGATATTTGATGCATGCCAAGATATTTGATTATTAATATAGAATTGTGTTTCTTTTTTCCTTTAGTGTATTTATACTGAAACGAAAAAGACAGGCAACTCGGGAATTTCCACTATATATTGTATATAATGCACACTTAATTCCACATAATATTCCAAAGATATCCCAAGATGTACACACAAGACCGCCGCCTAATACGCACGTTTCCTTAAGGTTATTATGTTAGTTTACGTCAAACCTATTTATTTTACGACTGTGAAACAAGTCTATATCACTCTTATTGGATTATTATGGTTATTATGTTATAAGCATTGTTTAGGTGTGAGGTCAACATGACCTTGAACTTTGTCTAAAAAAAAAAAGCTTCATGTTGGTGCATATTACACTTTAAAAGGGCTTGGTGACCTTTACATTTCACCTTACCTCCTTTTAACAATGCACTTTTGAAGTTTCAAGAGTGCAAATGTTCCGAAGTTATTCAGCAAAATGTGAATTTCCATATAAAATGAAAGTGACCTTACCCTATTGACCCCCAGAACAATAGGGTTCCTCTTCTCACCTAGGGTAATATATCAATGAAGTTTCATGAGTGTAGGTGTTATAATTTCAAAGTCATCAACCAGAATGGGTATTTCCATATAAGGTTACATTGACCTTCACCTCTGACCTACTGACTAAAAAAAAAATTAGATCTTAACCTAGGGCAATGTACCTATGAAGTTTCATGAGTATGGGTTAAGGTTTTGAAGTTATTGCCCAAAATGTATATTTCCATATAAGGTAATCTACTGTCTCCAAAAACAATTTGGTTCCTTCTCTCACTTAGGGCAATGTACTTATGACGTTTCATGAGTGTAGGTATTATGGTTTCGAAGCTATCTTCCAGATTGAGTATTTCGATATAAAGTCAGGGAAACTTTGACCTCTGACTGATTAACCCCAAAGCAATAAGAATCTTCCTCCTACAAAGAGCAATGTATCTTTGAAGTTTCATGAGTGTAGGTGTAAAGGTTTTTAAGTTATCATCCAGAATGCATATTTCCATATAAGGTCCGTGACCGTGACCTTTGCCCTAAAGCCCCAAAAAACAATAGAGATCCTCCGATCACCTGGAACAATGAGCCAATGAAGTTTCAGGCATGTAGGTGTTATGGTTTCGAAGTTATCGTTCGGAATCTGTATTTTAATAAAGGTCATGGTGACCTTGACCTTTGACCTACTGATCCCATAAAACAATAGGGATCCTTCTGTCACCTAGGGCAATGCACCAATAAAGTTTCATGAGTGTAGGTGTTATAGTTTCGAAGTTATTGCCCAAAAAGTGTATTTCATAAACTAGATGGGTGTTCCGAGGAACACGTGTGTCTCCTGTCAGCGCTTTATCAGTATAACAAGGTTTTCTGGACCCAGATGAATGACCTTGACAAACTGGCCTGACTAAGTTTTCGTGAAGAAAAAAATGAGTATTTAACCCACATAATGACCTTCAGTGTGACCGTGACCTTTATATTTTAGTATGGCCATGTCGATGTTGTCATGATAAGTATATATTGATAGTTTGATGCAGAAATGTCAAGAAATGAGAAAGTTATAGCCTACGTTAAGTTTTCGTGAAGAAAAAAATGAGTATTTAACCCATATAATGACCTTCAGTGAGACCTTGACCTTTATATTTTAGTATGGTCATGTAGACATTGTCATGGTGAAATATATTGAACATTTGATGAAGAACTATCAAGAAATGAGAAAGTTATAGCCAATGTTAAGTTTTCGTGAAGAAGAAAATGAGTATTTAACCCATATAATGACCTTCAGTGTGACCTTGACCTTTATATTTTAGTATGGTCATGTCAATGTTGTCATGATGAGTATATACTGAAAGTTTGATGAAGAAATATCAAGAAATGAGAAAGTTATAGCCAACGTTAAGTTTTCGTGATGGACGGACTGACAGACGGATGGACGACAAAGTGATCACTATGTATCACATTTTTCTTCGAAAAGGCGACACAAAAACAATAGAGGTCTTCCTTTCACCTAGGGTAATGTACCTATAAAGTTTCATGAGTGTAGGTGTAATGGTTTCGAAGTTACGGTCCGGAATGCGTGTTTCCTTATATGGTCATGGTGACCTTGACCTTTGACCTATTGACCCCAAAAACAATACAGATCCTCCTCTCACCTAGTGCAGTTTACCTATGAAGATTCATAATTGTAGGTTTATATATTAAAGTTTTTGTCTGAAATGTGTATTTGCATAGAAGGTCATGGTGACCTTGACCTTTGAACTGCTGACCCCAATAACAATAGGGATCCTCCACTCACCTAGGGCAATGTACCTATGAAGTTTCATAGTGTTGGTGTTATGGTTTCAAAGTTATCTTCCGGAATGCCTTTTTCTGTATAAGGTCAAATTGACCTTGACCGTTGATCCTAAAATCAATAGGGATTCTCCCCTCACTCTCAGGAAGTTTCATGAGTGTAGGTGTTATCGTCCGGAATGCGTTTTTCTATATAAGGTTACAGTGACCTTGGCCTTTAACCTACTGACTCCAAGATTGATAGTGATCCTCCTCTCACCTAGGGCAATGTACCTATGAAGTTTCATGAGTGCAGGTGTTATGGCAGGTGTTATGGTTTCAAAGTTTTCGTCCGGAATGCGTTTTTCTATATAAGGTCACAAGTGACCTTGACCTTTGACCAAAAAATCAATAGGGATTCTCCTCTCACCTAGGGCAATGTATCTATGAAGTTCCATGAGGGTAGGTGTTATGGTTTTGGAGTTATCGTCCAGAATGCACAATTGTTTACAGACGGACAGACATACATACATACATACAGACGGACGGACGGACGGACGGATGGACGGACGACTGTCCGTCAGACGGACGGACCGTCTGTCAGACGGACAACCCCATACCATAATACGTCCCGTTTTTTTTCAAACAGGCGTATAAAAATAAAGTTGCAGTTACCTGTGATGTTGTAGACGTTTTAATCACAGTACACTTTGTAACAAGAAATTCATAAATGTAGAAGTTCCGCTTTGAAAAATTGAGCCATTTCAGTAGTGTATTTAACGTAAAGAGTTTGCAAAATTTTGAAATCTTAAGTTTGCTCACATGCTTGAGCCAAATGCGCAATCTGTCAATAATGGAACTTTGAAGGAATACTATTTGCTGTTTTATGTGTTGTTTTGTTGTTTTAGTCTTTTTTTTTCTGAAAGGAAAGGTCTTACATAGATAGCCATGTACCATTCGATTAACAGCAGCATATTGTACATATAATAATATTATATAGCAGAAATTCCTGAGTTTCTTTGCCATTTCAGTACACATATATATATATATATATATAGATATACATATATATATACTCTGTAACTCATCTATGAAAGATAACAACTTATAAAAAAGATTTTATTATTTCAAACTCGGATGTCTGCCCAGAGTTTGGTAGGGTAGGGTGAGGGGAGGGTAATATGGAGTATTTTTTTTAAACATTAAGAGGATGAGGATACACCATTTTTTCCCTCCTATGTCTCCCATGGGGCCAGAGGGAAGAGGCATCTAAAGGTCAAATACACTTAATATTCAATTACACTGTCATTTTCGCATATTTTTTCATATAAATTGGTATATAGATGCACGTCTATGAAAGATAAACAACAAATGAAACACAACTCAGATGTCTGCCCAGGGGTTGAGGAGGGGAATGGGGATTAAGTGCATTAAGCAGCTTTTGCCTAACGCGACCAATGACCGTCAGTTTTCATACCAAATTTCTGATGAAAGGATTATTATTTAAAGATATTAGCTGAGTGTTCTTGTTCATCGGTCTCGCGAGATTCGAGATAATAACTGACCCTGACTTTTGTAGAGAAAACAAACATTCAATTTCCTTTACTCACGCAAAATTACTGAAAAATAGTCAACGGTTGACCGTTCAGTAAGATAAGATCTGCACAATCTTGCGACAAATAAACGTTTGAAACAAAACTGATTTTCTCCAATAACCTTATCATAAAACAATGTAATTTTCAGCTGAATATTAACTTTCACTTTCGTCAGGGTATTTATTAAGTAGGCTCAAATTCGGACAGCGTTATTTTCAGATACGGTTTTATATTTGTTTTATTAAGCGACCGTTTTTAGCTTGCAACTTTGTTAATCTAGTAAATTTGTTATGTGGTATACATGTATTTAACAGGTCGTGTAAAGGTATGGCATACTTACCAACAGCAGCGAAAGGTATCAAGAAGAGCAAAGAATACAAAGACATCAAATTTGCCATGAAAAATGTCCAACTTCTACTTGAAAAGAAGAAGAAAGAAAGACAGGATGAACTTAAAAAAATTGAACAAGAAAAGAACAATGTCCAGACCCAGATCAAGGATTTCAGGAAAGCAATGATGAAGCAACTAGATGAACTGGAGAAGACCACTACAGATAAATTGAAGGCCAAACATCAGACATTCCAAGACAAGATAAATGCTGACATCAAAAGTCTAGAAGCAATGCTGACATCCATGGAGGCGAATAGAAAGAAGCTGGAAACATCTCCTGGCGATAACGAATCCCAATTATTTGTGTATGTCAAAACTGGAAAGAAGACTGAAGCTGATGGAAGGAAACTATTAAAAGAGATGAGAAATGGTCTAGAAAGATGTAGTCTAAAGTTCCAAATAAATCCTAACATTGAAGGTTACTTGAAGAGTCAGAATTCACTGGGAGATTTCCAGGATGATGAGCATCTCTATTCAGCCTCCCTGCGTGGGGACTATAATGTAACGGTAAGAAATGACAAAGCGACATGCAGCATATATGGGCTCTGTGAGTTACAGGGTGATACAATATTGATAGTGGACTTCAACAATAAAAGGCTGAAGAGACTGGACCGGTCATACCAAGTGAGAGATCACTGTGACCTGCCTGGTAAACCATTTGCAGTATGTGCTACAGGTCCACAGGAAGCTGCTATCACACTGCAAAATGATAGGAGGGTTCAGTTCGTCTCTGTGGGAGATAAGATGACCCTGACAAAGTCATTCAGTGTAGAATGTAATTTGTGTCAAGGGGTTGCCTACACTAATGATCAACTGTTTGTCTCATGTGTCCCAGCTGCCCTACTTGTGTACAACAGGTCAGGTACTCTCCTGAATACAATACAAAAAGATTCAACAGGCCAGAACATGTTCTCTGATCCCCACCATATTGCTCTCAGTAATGACAGTACAAAGATGCATATAGCAGATAAAAGCAATGGAGTAATAACCCTGGGTATCCATGGTAACAAGCAGTCTCATTTCACTGACCCAGAACTGATAAGGGAACATGGCGTCTGTGAGGGGAATAATGATGAAATCTTTGTCTGTGGGTACAGCTCCCAGAACATCCTCCAGATCGGCCGTTATGGACGTAAGCTGGGAGTTGTAAAGGATGGAATAAAGAACCCACAATCACTATGCTGGGATAGAGTCAACTCCAGACTCATTGTTACAATGTGGAACAATGATAACATTAGAGTCTTTGACATGCATAGACATTAAAGTTTTTTGAATAAACATGGTCTTTTTGTGGTTGAACATTCTAAAAGAGACAAAATTTCTAATAAATGTTGGGACTTCAGTTCTATTGTCATTCAAAAAAAAATTATTAAAAGGTTTTACTTCTATTAATTCAAAGAATGTGTCTTATCAGATTATTTCTTGTAAAAAAATCTTATATCTCATTATTGAAGCCCTCTTCTAGCATAAACCATTATATATAAAAAATAAATAAAGACACTAGAGTGATGAGGAAATCTCTTTGTTTTTACAAAGCAGACAAGTTTATAAAATACATACTTTTTTTTAGATTCAGATCTATGCTAAATTAGAAAAAAATATTCAAAAGTGAAAATAACACTTTTTGCAATTATTCCTACATTTAGGCCTTGTGCTGCTACCCAAATTTTGACATATTGGTACCACTCAAGCTGGCAAATTCTAATAGCATTTTCGGAAAGGTCAATGTCTTACGCTTCTTTTAAGCCAGGATAGTATTTTTAGTTTGGTAGCTTAAGTGTGTAAAACTATTGTTTTATAAAGGGAGGTAATTTTTAAGAAAATGTTCTAAATTGATATAAAAATAGATGTATGGCATGGATTAACTCCACCAAATTTGTTTTTGTGTATTTGACTGCATTCAAAATGGTTACGTAAGTCATGTAAACATATAACAGTTCAATAGTTCAACCCTTAAAAACGTATAAAAGCATATGGAAGCAAACATTCAACCATTTTAATCATTAAACGCACATTCTATCGAAAGAAGGTAAAGATAACCAAACAAATTAGAATACATTTATACTTTTTAAGCAAATTACATGTAAATATGTTTTTTTTAAGATTCTGCATATACGAAACAATACGAATTAATATAAACGTCTGACCTCTCTGTAATAAATGTGTTGCTATAAAGGGAGATAATAAAGTACACTTTTAAGATTTTAAAAATAAAAATAAAACTAAGATTAAAAACTGATTCACAGAAATGTTACAATTCAAAGTTCCATTTTATTTGTCTTTGTGTCACTTTCGTAGCATGGCAGACAGGTAGAGATCGCTTTGTCCATAGTCTGTCTTCATTCATCGTCTTCGTCCGTCTGTCCATCACGCTTTAACCTGCAACCTGAACTTGGTCATAACTTAAAAAATATTTCACCTGTGTTCATGAAACTTCATAAATACCTTCATCTCACCCCAAGGAAAGTCGTTACACATGTCTAATAACTTTGTTTTTTATTTCGGCAAAGTTATGCTCCTTTCCATTAAACCTTTACCTGCAACCTGACCTAGCTCATAACGTTAAAAAAGCACATGACAATCTACAAAAGTGTTCCGTGGAACACCCTTCTCGTTATTTATTTAACATTATGCAAAAGCCTATGTGATTATCAGCCCTTGATTCCATCATTGAATTATATACTATTGTTAAATTCACATTCACACTAAAAATATGTATAGCATAATTGTAATAGTAAACTACTGTTAAAAACAAAAGATATATTTAAAAAAGAAAAACATATTTTTGATATTTAAAATGATACACATGAAAAGCTTGCTCTTACATTGTAAACTGAAACGTGGTAAGGTGAAACGTTCGGATGAACAATTTATTAGATTTGTTATTTGGTTTGCACCGAATATAGACATGATAATGATCAATTGGTTTTGTTTGGCAATGTTTCTATGCAAAATAGTCACTCAGTTCTGTTTAACACATCCACAAATATAGTTGTCGGTTATAAAACAAGAGGGCCATGATGGCCCTATATCGCTCACCTGAGTTAATTTGAACCAATAAAAGAGGGCCAGGGCCTAAAGCGATCACATGATTACTGGCACATTATCAAACTTCTTTGAAATCTTATGGTCATATACAAACTGTGCAAGTTTGGTTAAGGTTGTTCAAGAAATGTGGGCTCTGTTGTGTATAACAACATTGATATAGACAGTTTAAGACACTGACAAAGTTTGGTAAAGATCAAATATAAAATGAAGGTGCTAGAGAATAACACCTTGGGCGGAGCCAAATGTGACCCCAGGGCTACATGTAATATATGAGAGCTGTGTGCTTTGTGGTTTTAGAGAAGATTTTTTTTTTAAGTTTTTCCCTATACAAGTCTATGTAAAACGTGACCACTGGGGCGGGGCAAAATGTGAACCCAGGGTCACCATTTGAACAAACTTGGTAAAGGACCATAAGAGTATAGTAAATGCAAAATATTAAACCTCTGGCTCTTGTAGTTCCAGAGAAGAAGACTTTAATGTGTTGCCTATATAAGTCTTTGTAAAACTGTGACCCACGGAGTGGGGTCAAATTTTACCCCTGGGTCATCATTTGAACAAACTTGGTAGAGGACCATAATCTAATAGTAAATGCAAAATATTAAACCTCTGGTTCTTGCAGTTTCAGAGAAGATTTTCCTATATATACAAGTTTATATAAAACTTTGTCCCCCGGGGCGCTGCCAAGTTTGACACCAGGGTCACCATTTGAACAAAATTTGTAGAGGACCATAAGCTTATAGCAAATGCAAAATATAAACCTCTGGCTCTTGCAGTTCCAGAGAAATAGATTTTTTTCAGTTTTTCCATATACAAGCCTATGTAAAACTGTGACCCCGGGGCGGGGCCAAATGTGACCCCTGGGTCATCACTTGAACAAAATTGGTAGAGGACCATGAGCTTATAGCAAAAGCAAAATATTAAACCTCTGGCACTTGCAGTTTCAGAGAAGAAGATTTTTTAAGTTTTTCCCTATACATATCTATGTAAAACTGTGACCCCCGGGGCGGGGACAAATTTTACCCCAGGGTCACCATTTGAACAAACTAAGTAGAGAACCATAAGCTGATGCTACATGTAATACATGAGAGCTCAGTGCCATGTGGTTCCGGAGAAGAAGATTTTTTTCAGTTTTTCCTTATACAAGCCTATGTAAAACTATGATCCCCGGGGCGGGGCCAAATGTTACCCCTAGGTCACCATTTGAACAAATTTGGTAGAGGACCATAAGCTTATAGCAAATGCAAAACATTAAACCTCTGGCTCTTGCAGTTTCAGAGAAGAAGATTTTTTAAGTTTTTCCCTATACATGTCTATGTAAAACATGTGACCCTTGGGGCGGGGCCAATTGTGACCCCAGGGTCACCATTTGAACAAGCTTTGTAAAGGACCATAAGCTTATAGTAAATACAAAATATCAAACCTCTGGCTCTTGCAGTTTCCGAGAAGAAGATTTTTAAAAAAGAAATCCTATACAAGTCTATGTAAAACTGTGGCCCCCGGAGCGGGGACAAATTTGATCCAAGGGTCACCATTTGAACAAACTAAGTAGAGGACCATAAGCTGATGCTACATGTAATACATGAGAGCTTTGTGCCATGTGGTTCCAGAGAAGAAGATTTTTTTTCAGTTTTTCCCTATACAAGCCTATGTAAAACTGTGACCCCCAGGGCGGGGCCAAATGTGACCCCTGGGTCACCATTTGAACAAACTTGGTAAAGGACCATAAGCTTATAGTAAATGCAAAATATCAAACCTCTGGCTCTTGCAGTTTCCGAGAAGAAGATTTTTAAAAAAAAAATCCTATATAAGTCTATGTAAAATTGTGACCCCCGGGGCGGGGACAAATTTGACCCCAGGGTCACCATTTGAACAAACTTAGTAGAGGACCATAAGCTGATGCTACACGTAATATATGAGACCTCTGTGCCTTGTGGTTTCAGAGGAGAAGATTTTTTAAAGTTTTTTCCTATATGTCTATATGAAAAACATGCAAAATCTCAATATACAAACTTTGGACCCCTGGGGCATGGCCATTTTTGACCCCGGGGACTTCATTTGAACAAACTTGATAGTCTAGACGTTGGCGATCATTTTAAACGAAAAACTGTCGAAATCTGTCTAGCGGTTCTTTAGAAGAAGATTTTTTAAGGTTTCAACCATATATGGTAATGGCGGCCATCTTGGATGTCGCGCTGATCTAATTATAACAAATCTAAAAAGCATTCATCTAAGGATCATCCACGTGAAGTTTGGTCAAAATTGTTCAAGCGGTTTCTGAGGAGAAGTTATTTGAAGCAAAAGTTAACGACGGACGACGACGGACGACGGACGAAGAGTGATCCCAATAGCTCACCTTTGAGCCTTCGGCTCAGGTGAGCTAAAAATTACAGAGAAAGTCTTATCATGTCATCATACTATAACATTGATTATATTTCGAAACCAGATGACTCATTGAAAGAATATCTTTGCCTTTTTACAATGTGCACTTTGAAATTTGGAAGATGTGATAACATGGTTTATTTTATTTAGAAATGATGTCTCGTCTGCTCTCGCTGGATAAATAAAACAATTTATTTGACTTTTAATTTTTTTTTTAATAAAATTCCCGTGATACTTTTCGGATAAAAAGGGCATATTTCAGCCATATACGTATTATTTCTGATATTATGTTCACGTAAATAATATTGAAGTACTGTCATGTACATTATGGTTTACATTGCTCATGCCTAAAGTATGCATTTGGTTGAAAATTTCACTTGACCATACCCCATCCATTTTGGAGTTTGTGTTTATATAAAGATGGCAGATAAATAGTCAAATTTTGTTGCAAGGAGATTTAAAGACTAGCACAGCAGTTTTTGCTTCAGTTCTTGGGAGTAGGAAAATCGTTCTTAAATGAAAACAACTGATTTACAAAGTCGTTCGAGTATATGACTGTTGAAATAAAAGTATAATCTAGATACCGCTACGTCAATAGGACAGAGCATCCTGACAGACATGTTTTGAAAGACGGTAGTTAAATATTATTTTAAACAGCAGGTTGTCTAAATGGACACACGTTCTATAGTAAAATATGATGGTGAGATTTTCCAATCCAATCCACCACTCAGTAGAATGGGCATACAACAAGCTGTGTAATGAGACCCTGGAATAATTATCAAGTGGATATCAGTTAATAATAATCCAGTTGCTCATTACAACGGCTTGTTGTATGTCCATCCTATAGCGTTGTGAATTCAACTGATCAGCTCTTGATGAGCAGTATTCCCCATACATATGCAACTGCAGCAGTACAACATTTGCGTGCATACCAACACGTGCAAACAAGGACCTCGGAAAGTCTTACATAGCTTTAGAATAGGGATGGTACACCTTGAACTTTGTTATAAGGCCTGTTATAACAGATGCCCATCTGTTCCTTTATAATTTCGGAATGTTATCAAAGTATCTTGCGAAACTTACTTTACACTGTACTTGCAGAAAGCATAGACTTCCCTGTATTGCAACATGTTGTGAATGCAGGGGAGTTCGTTGTAGCATGCATACCAGATTCAGAATGTTAACATGCGTCAACATTCGGCAGATGAAAATGTAGTATTCTGTTAAAGATGTTAATATCATGATTGTCTCTTTCTGTAGCTTTGAGACGTATATTATTTTCCAGGCTGAGTTTTCTTTAAAACTACGTTTACTTCTTAATTGCATTTTTCTCAACCCAAAACTGAAATATCACTTATCTAGGTTCTGTTAATTGGCATATATTTTGTTTGCAATAGTTTAATAAAAGAAATACTACAATGGCATTTACGTTTGCAATTTGTGAGTTTGAGTTTAATTATCAAAATCGTTTAAAAATGTCTTATATTTTATAACAAATACATAATATTCATGCAATTCTTTTTTTTAAACTATTTTTAATTTATTTTGTGTGTGTTCGTCCATTTTTTTTCCAAATACACGAACATGTAAGAAGAAGAAGAAACTTTATCTGCCTCGTCTTAGGTCTATGGAGGTTCGAGGGCCATCCTCCATACATATAACAATATTGAAATAAGTCTTAAGAAGACCCTTGAGCAAATCAATAAAATACATAGGTAATCATTAAAAAAAAAAATCGTTTCTCGATCATAGTGGACAGTGTCAATATGTGTACTTCGACCTTATTGTGTTTGTGATGTCGTTTGCATTTTTATAACTTTTGCCTTCTCGTTTGTCTGTTTGCGTGTTTGTTTTTGTGTTTTGTGGTGGACTGTCGTCCTTGAATGCTGCTTTACCTGTCCGATATTTGTATCTTTCTTTATATGTAAAATACATCACTCATATGATAAGGTAAATAATACGATTAAATGTTAATCAAACAAAAATACCATTCTTCGATGATTCTAATTGGTGACGTATTATTGACTTATTTGAGTCAAGTATCTTCTAAATACCTGTCTGTCGATCATATCTTTCCCTGCGAAATCGAAACAAGAGGAAATATATAATTCAAAACTGGTATATTTAAGTCAAAATGTAATGGGTGCCTCTTTATCTACATAATAAGAAAACGGTAAAGACCTTCAGCTCCCTTTCATTTCAAAAGAAATCATTTTTTAATAAATATTCAAATTTTCGTAAATTTTATTTGCAGCCTGCTTTCAAGTTACTTAGAAACATTTTGTCTATACCTTAATACATCTTTATTTACATTTTTGAAAAATACTTTGTTTTGTTATAAATAAATATCCAAAAATCTTTTATTTTATGCTTTATTTTTGTAAATTATCTCCTAAAATGTCAAGATGTATCAACTTTGTTTATTCCAAACATTTTTCCCATGCACATTAATATAATAGAATGTTTATTTTAAGAACATTCAACTCTTGCAATATAAAATTGTATTTTAAATAGTCCAGTTTTCGGCGGTTTTGGTTTAAATTTCGATATTCTGGGCCAAAAGTAATGGCATTTTCAAATCTATGATCCTTTAGGACTGTCTCTTCTGTAGCTCATGACACCTTTACATTTAAATAAATACTATAACAACTTCTGTTTTATTATATTTTAATAATAATTTAAAATTTCATAACTATTCCAAAAATCAGCGACTTTAATTCATTTTGTGTTGATTTCCCTCAAAATTTCAAGATTTATATATTTTATTCATTCCAAATATTTGTTTTCATGAACTTGTATATAACAGATAACTTTAAGGACTTTCAATCTCCTTATATTGTAACGAGAATTATATTTTTAGAAGTAATCACGTTTTTAGTGATTTTGGTTAAAATTTGCAACTTCTGGCCCAAAATATCCCAGTTTTTTCCAAATCTCTGATCCTTTAGAATTTTACCTATATCTCAGGACATCTTTAGATAAATGAAAACACTTTAAAACCTACTATTTTTGTTTAACTGAAAGTGTCAATATTTTTTTTAAAGTTATTCCAAAAATGAGCAATTTGTACGCTTTTTTTGCTGATTTCCCCCCCAAATTAGCAAGCTGTCTACATTTTGTTCATTTCAAATATTATTTTTATTTACATGAATATAACAGGCAACTTTCAGAAGCTTCAGCTCCCTAATATTGCAATGATAATAATATTTAAAAAATTATTCCATTTTTTAGCGATTTTTATTCAAATTTGAATGTTTTTGCCCAAAAATAATGTGTTAAGCTACCGTTTCAGAAAAACTATCCTGGCTATTTCTTATTTATTAAGATAGATCTAAAAGGTTATAGCAACTAGAATTTGGCAGCTGAGTTGGTACCGAAAAGTTGAGCAGCACACGGCCTAATTCTGTGGGAATACCAGGAATGAATTATTCAGCTTTTTTTGGTCATTTTGATACTCCGCGAAGGTTTATCTTTTTTAGTGTTGCCGGACTATTTCATTAAAAACAAGAGATGTCGGAGAACAGCGCAGCTTGACTATTCGATTTTTCAGAGCAGAATAAATTATATAGCCAGTATATACCATCAGAAAACAAGGCTA